>QKWP01000760.1:0-10055 GCA_003550325.1 Gigaspora rosea
ACCGCTTCACGCCCAAAGTAAGGGATCTCAGGAGCCGTGTGATTGTTACTCTATCGGAATTAAAGAAGGCTTCCGGTACTGTAACAGTATAAAAGTATAAGTGTGAAAAAGAGAATTAGATAAAGAAAATAAGAGTAAAAAAGAGTAAGAATAAGTAAGAAAGAGTAAGGAAGAGAGAAAAGAAAGAGTAAGTAAAAGAGAAAGAGATAGAAAATGAGAAAAAGTGGGAAAGAGAAAAAGAGAGAGAAAGAGAGAAAAAAATTTTTCTAATTGAGAACATAAAAAAATTTTTGAGAACATTAAATTAAATAAACATGTTCTCATGAGAACATAAATTTCAAAACAGATTTCCAACACTGCTTATGATGGTTAATTCCTTTGAAGAAAGCATGAATTCACAATCAACATCAGTGCTAACAATGATTCAAGGAACGAATGATACAAACAACACACATCAGAGCAACAAACACTGCAGAGAAATATTTTAATCTAGTTTATATAATTAATAAAAAATAAAAAAAATATTTAAAAATTAATAACATTTAGTCTATTAATAATTTAGGTTGTTCTCAAACAGCTCTCCTCGATATGATTTGCTAAAGATCGAGATGTTACTCAAATATGTTTCGATTAATCGAAGATCGTTCATATCAGATATGATTTTTCTGAAAATTCATGCTGATCCTAAATTTTAGTCAATCAGAGTAACTCTGTGAAATAAAAGATGGTTGTTAGGTGTCACGTGAGTAACGGTCGTAATAAAAGTTAAAAGTTAAAATTAGTCACATGACAATGACAATGCAGATGAAGTTTAAAGTATAAATGACATGTATTATAGTATAGCGTCATTCTTTATTAATAATTATGCAACGTAATTGTATAGTATGTAGGGGTATAAATAAGTCACATTGAACGCAAGAGAAAGCAGCTCTTACTCTCATCTTAATAATAGTCTTTGTAAATAATTCAGAAATATAGATAATACGAAACATTGATAACAAGCGAGTGTTCAATATATTCATATCTAGTTAGATTTCGGTGCTAAAATAATAGTTTTTTGATCGAAATGATTAAGCACGATCTATTTTTTCAGCCAACCAGATCATTTATTAATCATAAAGGGAAGCCTTAATTACCAAAGTGATACCCACCTTATGTGCAGTGATAAAAGGTGTTTCTTGTGCGATTTTTACAATTAAAAACAAAATATCTATAACATAAAATAGCTTTAAAAATTTTTGGCCCGTAGAAGTTGCCTATAATTTCCTATTTCAGTATTTACGTACGTACTGTCCGAAAATGTGTGCAGTACCATGTATTAGTTGAAAATCGAATCAAATAATCATCAATACTGATTTCAGTTTGCAATGAATGACCAGATCCAGCATGAGAGCGTCGTGCTGTACCAATTTATGATTATTGGTTAAAATATAGCGATAGCAGGTATTTTCCTGTATATTTCTGATCATCTATACCATATTGGTCTGATATCAATAATAAAAAAAAAAACATTAAAAAAATGAAAAGGATACTGATTGACTTTAATAATTGTAAAGTTGAACCTTTTTATTTATTAAATTTTGATTCTCATTTCGCTTTCTATTTGCGGGGGGGGGTTTATTTCGCCTTTTATATTTGTATTATATAACTTATGATTTACCTATTCTATTTCGACAAATTAACGTATTATATAATAACTTTTATAAATAAAAAAAATTATAACTAACTTTAACCAATTATGATATTTGAAAGGTAAATATTGAAATTATATGTGAATCTTAACGGTCTTAAATTGGTTAAATGATTATTAAGACTTCAATGCAACTAATTGAACCATTTCAATCAAAACAAAAATTACTTTTGACAGTACGCTATTGTATCCAGTTATATGTGGCAAAGCAAAAAAAAAGAATCGTGTGATCAAAAAAAACTATTATTAATGAAATAGACGACTATAAATAAAAAAATTGGTTCCCGGAGGTTGATCTGGACTATCACATGATCGTCCGATGCAAACATTTCGGATTGAAAGATCTTTTTGATCTGATGTCGCGCGGTGCACGTGTAACATTGTCATGCATATTATGACGTTTATTGAACAAACAAAACAGACGAAAACCCGTTTTTCCAAAGCCTCATCGCCCATAACTTCAGCCATATGAAAACATTACGTGTTCATTTTCTCATTTTATTAAGACAAGCCTCATGGTTTCAAAGATATTCATGAACGATATACCCGAATTAATGGAAAATATTTTTAATAATTTAAAGAATGAAATTCATTCCTTACACTCATGCGCACTTGTGAACCGACATTGGTGCAAAGTGTCAATTCCTATTCTTTGGCAAAACCCATTTTCTTTCTATAAAAAACCTGTATTTATTTCTCAATATTTCTCATCTATTGGTGAGGACGAAAAATTCATTTTAAAAGAATATGGAATAAATGCAGAATTTTCCAAAACGCTATTTGATTATGCAAGATTTCTAAAAGTTCTCAATTTATATAATTTTGAAAGTGATGTTGAAAAATGGATCCAATTCCAGCTTGTTAATTCATCCCCATTGAAATATCATATAATTAATTTATTATTTAAAATATTTATTGAGAACGGCGCGACTTTGCACAAATTAAATTTATATTTTTCTGAGAATACTGAAATTAAGCCAGAAATTTTGTATTCATTAGGACGAAATGAGCAATTTTTCTCACAACTCCAATATTTGTCTTTGAACGAAATTCCTGAAATATGCACAGAAAATGCAACTGCATTATTAAAACTCTTGGCAAAAAATACTACGAAAATTAGTACATTGAATCTTGAAGAATTTTATTCTTATTATGAGCCACAAGTATATCATGAAATTATAAGAATTATTAAATCACAGGAACAACTTAGGAGATTCGAATTATCTGGCGGGGTTGGAATTCCTGAAGAATTCAGTGGTATCATTTCGTCTTTAGAGAGTCAAAAACAATCATTACGAGAAGTTAGAATAACAGGATGTATTTTTAGTGCGGAATTTAAGGTGCTAATGAAATGTGAAAATTTAGAAATTCTTCGTATTAAAGATTGCGGCTATGAGGAACTGTTTAAATTATCAAATTATAAGATCAGTACTTTAGAAATAGTTGATTCCCCAATCAACGGGTTAGAAATTTCAATATTTTTTGAAAATTTTGGCGCATTACTTCAACGATTAAAACTTGAATCAGAAAATGGACAGTTTTTAGAACACTCGGTGTTACTAGCAATTAAGTCCTTTTGCCCAAACATTACATACCTTGACATTTCATTTATTGAGTTTTCCACGCAATTACTAGATCTTATAGGTCATTTACAAGAACTTCAATTTCTTACATTAAGAAATATGTGGCGTGTTGATGAGACCATAGCGGAAGAACGAGTTATGCAATTTGCAAAAATATTGCCGTTAAAATTGCATTATCTTGATTTCAAACTTACTTTTTTGAATTCATATATTGATATTTTTCTCAGTAATTGCTGTGCACCTTTAGAGAAGTTGATAATTTATAGCCTTACTAAAGAAAAAGAAGCTAATGCGTTAATAGAATTCAGCATACAAAAAAGAACTTTGAATTACGTGGGTTTTACCGTGAGTTCGGATGATAAATTTAAGAAAGAAGTAGGAAGATATGTTAAAGTGGTATCATTTAATCACATTATTGTTTATTGCTAATTTCTATAAATTCGTTTAGATTAATTTTGTCTTTTATAAAATTTTTTGGGCCGTAATAGTTTATACACATATGATATAAATAAATATTCAATAAATTTAACATTAAATAAGTTCTCTAAAAATTGACAACTAACGGATGAATTTTTAAAGAAATTTTTACAAATGGAAAGTTTAAGCACTATTGATAGTATTTATATCACATATTTATGAAAAAGATTAATAAATTTCGCCTATTGTTATAATCCTATGGTTTATAAAGTGCTCCGCAAACTCAAAATTTGATTTCTAAATCAAATATTTGATTAAATCAAATATTTAATCAAATCAACTATTTGTTCAAATCAAATTTGATCAAATAAATCAAATAAATATACATTTAAATTTGTTAATATGTAATCGTAGAAAATTTATACTTATAATTTTTTTTTACTTTTTTCTTTTGTAGTCAGTTTCATTGAACTTGGCCTTTTCTGCTGGGTTTCCTTCGTGGAGTTTCGTGGAGTTGTTGTTTTGTTAGTAAATGTTTTTTGTTCTTTTTGAAGCTTGGACACCTGGAATCCGGATTGAGTGTGCATATTTTTTTTAAATTACTATTAACGGCTCTTTTTCAGTTTTCGGTTTCTAAATGGTTCGTAACTATTTTCTAGGACGGTTTTATACAACACTTTGTGTTGAATTTTCAGAAAGTTATGTACGCGCTAGTGGAACATCTAAAATTGGAGTCTGTTACACAATATAGGAATTGGAGTTGAAAAAGGATGAACATAAGGCAATCGTTTATTATAAACAAATCTGCAAAGATGGGCTCGCTAATGGAAAATATAATGCCGGATGTTGTTAAGGATGAACAATAGAGCTTTCATTTATTCTCTAAAATCTGCAGATTGGTGACGCTGATGGAAAATATAATGCCGGATGTTGTTACGATAAAGGAATTGTAGTTGAAAAGAATAAACACAGCACATACCGGTGCATGTTTGCGGAACATACAGTCAACCCTCCGTAAGTGCATCCCTTGGGACCATAGGCAAAATTTCAAAAATGTGCATTTAGAGAGGGTGTGCATTTATAGAGGGCATTTTATTAAGAGTTCTATATGCTTGGGACTGAATATTATTGTGCATTTAGAGAGGGCATACATAGTGCGTGCATTTATGGAGGGTACATTTATGGAGGGTTGACTGTATAATGTTGATAATGTTGGATGAGATTATGAGGAAGGAATTGAGTTGAAAAGGATGAACATAAAGCAATTGCTTATAAGAACTCTGATGAAATAGGGCATGCAGTGGTGATTTAAGAGGAAGGAATTGGAGGAAAAGGGCGAACATAAGGCAATTATTTATTCCTCAAATCTGCAGAGGTGAGCATGTGGGCAGAGCATATAAAATTGGATGATATGAGAAAAGAATTGGAGCTGCATTTGACCATTTGAGTGTTTTCAAGAGAACGTATGTATGATTAATCATAATAATTTAATTGTCCAATAAATTACCTAGAGATGGGGAAAATGCGCATTTTATAATAAAATGCGCATGAATGCGCATTAATGCGCATGATATATAAAATGCGCATGATACCGCATGATAAAAATTTTTTTAATTTTTATCTTTATTATTGATAATATATCTAAATAAAGATACTACATATTGATTCTTAATCAGATTTTGCCTATATATATATATTTACAAATTAGCTAATTGTAAACTTCAATGTTGCTTATCTTATATAATTTGACACCTGACCCGTGGCTCTGTCACGGGAATTTTGTATAAAACTTTAGAATCTTAGTTAACATCTGTAAATTCGTATATAATATTCATAAATATGCTGAGTTAGTTTGCATTGAATCGTCACAAAAAAATTCTGCTACTGAACATACTATTCTATTAACTACAGTATATAGTTAAGATTGAGTTAGATTGCATTAAAATTATGTTATTATAAAATTCTTCCACAGAATTCACACTCTATTTCAGTATGTTGAGCCAGTTTTTAATAGAATTATTGTGATTTTAATCATGAGTTTTTATAAAAAATTCTATTACAAAATTTGTTCACTATACCGGTAATTGCAATATATACTGGTTAGTTTGGATTAGTATAAGCTAACTATAAAAAGTTTGTACAAAGCTTATTATTCCAATAACAGATAATATGCAGCTTAGTTTTATTGGTGAATGCCAATTTTTAAAATAAATGTTGCAACCGTAATTTTATTGGTTGGTAGATCGACATAAAACTACGAGTCACTGAGAAAATTAGTTGATTATCAGATAATCTGGGCGGCAAAAATTCCGACCAAAAATTCTAGAAATCAATCATCTAAATATTTGGTTGAATGTAGCTTTTATTGATATTTGCTAATATATTTACTATTTTTTTTTATTAATCATAGGTTTTATCTATAGCGGAGCATTTGTCGTGTTCTTGGCACTTGTTCTTGCACTTGCACTTATTCTTGAACTTGAGACCATTATACAAAACAGTTCAAATTCGTAAACTTTTTTAGCCCAAAATAGTTTGTAAATATTAGGCAATCAAACAACAAAGTAAATATGGATAATTCACGTTCACGATTTTGTTGTTTAAGCGCGTTAATAAGGCATTAAAAATAATATAATAGTTATTCGGATGTTATAATAATTACTCGACCATGATTATAGTCATAATCATCTTACATATTTCTGATAGATTTAGGTCACATTTTTCGGATACGGCAATCAAAAATGTTAAAGCGAACAGACCAGAATTGAAGTATATAGATAGATTAGAATGTTAATTATACTTATTTTATATTTAATTTTTCTATATAAAATTTTGATGGGATAAAATGCGCATGATTCGGAAACATGCGCATTAATGCGCATTCATGCGCATGATTGAGGAATCATGCGCACGCATGAAACCCATCTCTAAAATTACCAGAGTGAGTACGAAATTTAATTATGTTCACTTTAATGATTGTGTTTTAGAAGAGTGTATATATGATTAACCATAATTATTTAATTATCAGAGTGAATATGATGCTTAATTCTGTTCATTTTAACGATTGCGCTTCAAGAGATTGTATGATTTACCACAATCAATATGTTTAAATATTTTGATATATTCTCATAAAAATGGATGCATTAAACAAGTTTTGTATAAAATATTTTTTATAAAACATCTGAAAAATTTCTGTAGATAGATTTTCATAAACAGTGTGTTATTTGTTAGGACAAAATTTACTCAAGTCTCAGTGTGTACCTTAGTGATGAGGTTGACAACTTTGAAATACCCACAATTTTAAGAAATATTGATAAATTAATAGGGGTATTCTCAAGATACTCAAAAGTAAGGTAAGAATATATCCTTTATTTATATTTTTCTGCGAGTTACAAATTTTAATAGATCATTAATTATCGGAATATAATAGCTCAAAAAATCAATTACGACTTTGCTCTGTAGACATTATTTTCATCAAAAATGTATTGACAATTTGGCTGATACTTATTGCCACTTTGTCATATTTGGCCACAATCAAAACCAATTAATTCTAGTTCATTAACATGAAGAAAAGTCACTATTGGTCAAATTAAACATTTTGAAAATGAAATTTCTAACTATCCAGCAAATACATTAGGAATTTATATAACAGATTATTACATATTTTCAATTAATGCTTTAACTCTAGCAAATTCAATTAAAAATATTTTAATTACATGATTGCTGATATCCACACAATATATAATTCAATGAAAACTTAATGAGTACTGGTACTATACTGTAGTTAACTAACTTTGTAAATTTTGCAAATTATTAAATAATACTATTGTAATAAAACCAGAAATAGTAATCTAAAAATTGTGGTAGCAGGTTATGAATAAAAATTGTGAGTTATCAGATTCAAAAACTTTGTAAACTATTAGGTTTATAGAGCAGAAATTGACTTAGTAGATTAATTTTATCAGATTTGACAAGCTATCAATTTTGACTAATAAAATTAGCTTATTATTAATATGTAATTTATATATTTCTTAATACAAATTTGCTAGAATTTCATAATTAAACTATTAAATTATATTGTTTTATAGTCTATATTATAAGTTAAATTGATATTCAAAAAATATGTTAATAAAAATATAAATTATTATATTATAAAAAATCATTTAATTACTATATTCAATCAGAATTGAGATTTTATAAACAAATACAAAACTCAAATTTAAACTATATACAGTCAACCCTCTATAAATGCAACTCGTAGGGACAAGCCTACAACGTGCATTTAAAGAGGTTTGCATTTAGAGAGAGCCAATTAAGTTCTAGCTTTAAAAATTAGATCATCAAGTTTGTGTAGCTTCTACTAAAACTGTATAACCTATCTTAAATACTAAAATTTGATTGGCTACGTGCATTTAGGGAGATTAGTATAATATAAAATGTTATTCAAGAGAACGTGCATTTACAGAATATTGAACGTGAATTTAGCACTAATAACATTTTACGGAATAGAAAAAATGTGCATTTAGGGAGGTATTGCATTTATAGAGGTTCATTTATGGAGGTCTGACTGTACTATGTTTCTGGTATATATATTTGTAATATTATTGGTATAATTAAAATAAAGTAGAATCAAAATTTGACAATTTTACATTTCTTTAAAAATGTTTTATATATTCTTTGAATTTTTTGTACTTTAAATAGTTTCTTTTATATTAAATCTCTTTAGTATTTTGAATTTTTTTACCTAAACTTTTGTAGCCCATTCTGAAATTCTGTAGCATATTTTATAAGCACCTCTTTTTTATATGCATATGTTTCTGGTATATATATATTTGTAATATTATTTGTATAATTAAAATAAAGTATAATCAAAATTAGACAATTTTACATTTCTTTAAAAATGTCTTATATATTCTTTGAATTTTTTGTACTTTAAATAGTTTCTTTTATATTAAATCTCTTTAGTATTTTGAATTTTTTTACCTAAACTTTTGTAGCCCATTTTGAAATTCTGTAGCATATTTTATAAGCACCTCTTTTTTTTATATGCATATTTTTTCTATATTTATAGTTATCTTTTTAAATATTTATGGATATCTTTTCTGTATAAGTTGCTATAGTATATTTCAACTCCAATAATACACTTTTTTTTTATGCATATAGTTTTTTTATATACACTATAGAATATGACTTTATTGCCAAAAACACTTTTGACCAAATTATAGAAAATTATATAGCTAATCTTTCTGAATCTAAGCTAAAAAAGGCTTTAAAAAATCTTGAGCTTTTTAATAAAATAAAAAACCATTTAATAAATTCAAAAAACAATTCTTTGTATGATAAAATTACTCATAATTGGGCCAAAGAAGGCACAAAATTGAAGAGATTTTACCCAATAACTATAGTGTATTGAAAAACTTCAAATAATCTGATTCTAATTATTTATCAAATGCATAGTAAAATTACACAACATGGAAAACAAAAACAAACTTGGAAATCTATATTGAATAAATAAGGATAAATTAAGCAGGATATTGTAGAAAAGTTTGTAAACATTTTACAATATGTGCAGTTTGAAAACCTTCTTTATACCTCTTAGCCACCAAACCTATTATTACAAAGAACTTTTTATTCAAAGTCCAAATAAATTTAATTTTATTTATTATTATTATTATTATTAACTCCACTGGATGCTATACACTAGGTTTTTTCGATATATTAGATCAACTCCAATAAATATGTATTCTATGATTTTCCAATTCCAACTATTGGATATATACCATTGGAATTTTTTCTCTCTTCACTAATTAATAGGAATTTTATCATTAATTAATGTTAGCAGTTATATTATTAAATTAGAAGCAACTGAAGTTACAAATTAGAATTTTAATTTCTATAAAATTTTATAGAATTTTTCTGCCAAGAGCTTTAGCAATATACAAGAATAATTTATATAAATATTAAAAAAAAGAAAATTAAGGGTGTGGCGACTTAGAGAAGTTTCCAAGTTGTCACCCCCCAAGCGGCAGGTCGAAAGTTCAAATCCCACTGGTGACGATAATGAAAAAGAGACCTGTGTTCGGTAACTGTGGCTCAGATTGGTTGGGTATGAAACCTGTAACCTTGGTCCTACCATCGTGAATGGGAGCTTTCGGGCGCAATGGTGTTTGTTACACCACAAATCCAGGAAACCAGAAAAACAGAAACCCGATTGGCAAGTCCTAAGTAAGGAGGTAGAGAAGATAAGGTTGTACTGGGGTCGGAACGAACCTTATAAGGGCAATGTAGGTAACAATGTGGCCTTGGCGCAAGTTACTGAAGACCACGATAGTTATATGATGTGGGACATATTCTTGTAAGTGGCT
>QKWP01000760.1:10467-30253 GCA_003550325.1 Gigaspora rosea
AAAAAAAAAAAAAAAAAAAAAAAAAAAGAAAATTAATTAACTTTCAAGTTAGAAATTTTATTCAAATAAGTATTTTAAAGATTGATTAATTTGCAATTGATTGCCCAATTCTTCTTGTAAATTTATAAATTAACAATATAAGGTAGATTGCAAATATGGTATACTTAATGTTTATTATTTTCAGATTAAATTGAATTGTTTAGAGCTGTTATTTGTTCTAAACTTAGGGTTCCAAAGTTTAGTTCAGTTCAATAGAGGTTCAGGTTCAGGTTTAATGAACTTGAACCTGAATCTGCTCTAAAAGTTCAATACTGAACTGAACCTAAACTTAAAATTATTGAACATGAACCTTACCTGAACTTAAAAAAGTTCAGTTCAGGTTCAGTTCAAGGTTCATGAGCATGTTCAGGTTCATAATATATGCACATGTTTATCTAAATCACAATTAGAAAATTTAGAGAATCATGGAAATTTTGTATAATTTTATTAATAAAATTATACAAATTTTTATAATTCTCTAAATTTTACTAATTGTTCCTAATTTCTTGTACTAAGTAAATTTATATAACACCAAAAAATACATCAATTCAGCATATTTTATTTTACTTTTTTTAAAATCTGAAAAAAAGAGGCTTAATATTGAATTTTTGATAAAAATTTCTAAAATTAAGCATCTTTTCTTCAAATTTTAAAAAAGTAAAATAAAATATACCGATTTGATGTATTTTTTGCTGCTTAACAAGTTTACTTAGTGCAAGAAGTTATGTTCAATTAGTAAAATTTAGAGAATCATAGAAATTTGTATAATTTTATTAATAAAATGGACTTAATTAGGCATCGCACACTGTGATGTGCTTGTATATCGCACCCCAACGATCTACCAATTAAATTTGAAGATCAGGTGTAACGTGAAAATTTTTATTGCATAACAAAATAAAGAAATTTTTCTAAAATTTGTAATATCAAAAAATTTCATCTACTTAATCACCCTTCACGCTCTAACAAAAAAAATTCTTTGCAAAATTTTGGCATATACCATCATCTACTCTAACTTATAACACTAACCCTTACCCTTACCCTTACCCTAACCTTATATTAATTTAAATTTTTGTTATATAGAAAATGATCTACAAATTATGTTTACATATTGTGTGCGATGAATTAGCATATCGCAGAGTGCGTTGCATATATTTATCCTAATAAAATTATACAAATTTCTATGATTTTTTAAATTTTACTAACTTCTTGCACTAAGTAAACTTGTTAAGCACCAAAATATATCAAAACTGCATATTCCATTTTACTTTTCTTAAAATTTGAAGAAAAGATGCTTAATTTTGGAAATTTTTATCAAAAATTCAAAATTAAGCATCTTTGACACAAATTTTAAGGAAAAATAAAATAAAATATACCAATATGATGTATATTTTGGTCTAAGCAAGTTTACTTAGTACAAGAAAATTAGGATCAATTATTAAAATTTAGAGAATCATAGAAATTTGTATAATTTTATTAATAAAATTATACAAATTTCAATGATTTTCTAAATTTTACTAATTGATCCTAACTTTTTGCACTAAGTAAACTTGTTCAGCACCAAAAAATACATCAAATCAGCATATTTTATTTTACTTTTCTTAAAATTTGAAGAAAAGATGCTTAATTTTGGAAATTTTCATCAAAAATTCAAAATTAAGCATATTTTCTTCAAATTTTAAAAAAGTAAAATAAAATATGCCGATTTGATATATTTTTTGATGCTTAACAAGTTTACTTAGTGTAAGAAGTTATGATTAATTAATAAAATTTTATGTAGAACAATATTTTTAATAATTTTATTAATAAAATTATACAAAATGCCATGATTCTCTAAATTTTACTAATTGATTTATATTTCTCACTCTAAGTAAACTTGTTCAGTATCAAAAAATACATATAATTTTATTCAGACTCAAACTAGTTTGCAAATTTTGGACTAGCCTGACTGAACTTATGATTGAGTTTGAGTTTAGTATAAAGTTTTAAATAATAAAATTTAGAGTTTGATTCTGGTCTGGACCAGACCAAACCTGGACCCAAACCTAGAATCACTAGTTTATATGAATGCTAAACTGAACCTGAACATGTTCATGAACTTATAAACTGAACCTGAACTGAACCTGAACCAGCTCTAAAAGTTCAATACCGAACCTGAACCTGAACATGTTTTAAAAAATGTTCAGGCTCAGGTTCAATACTGAACCTGAACCTGAACTTGACCTAAGTTCAATTCAGTTAAGGTTCATAGGAACACTATCTGAACTTAATATAATACTATTAGAACAATACTTTTTTTAGAATGAGCAAGGATTCAAAGTATTGAATTAATTCAAACTCATTTTGTAATTGCAAAGAACTATGTAATAATAAGAAATATAATTGTAAAAAAGTAAATAAAAAGTGTTCAAGTAGTTATTGTAATATTTATTCTTGTTTAAATAATAATTAGTAAAAAAATATTGAAATTAAAATAAATAATATTAATTTTTAATATTAAATAAAAAAATTGTATTGTTTTATTTAAATATTATATATTGTATTAATTAATTAATTAAAATTTTATTAATAATTAGTCTTGTATCAGATTATAGCTAAGGCACTTAATGATCTGTATCTGAGGTGCATTAACTATAATCTGAATCAAGTATTAGTTTGTGCACAATATATAACTCAGTAAATATAGCTAATTAAATCAATTAATTTCTAATTTAAATAAAATTAGCACAATTTCTATAGTAAATTTAGGAGCAAAATTTCTATTTATAATATTAACTATATACTAAAATCTGTACAAAGTCAATGAAGTAATTTTTTTAATAAGTTAATAACCAAACACTATTAATTAAAAGTTGTAAAGCTTATTAAGAAATACCCAATAGTGGTTAGATTATCCAAATTTGTCTAGTAAATATTACTAAAAAATAATTAGCTAACTATATAAAATTTTATAATATAGTTAGCCAATTATTTTTATTAGTATATTAGTATCTACTAAGCTAGTTGGATTATCTAACCTATATTAGATATTTTATACTAAGATCTATAACTTTAGTTAATTGATATTGGCTATTAAACTTATTATTAAACTTTGCTCAAATTCTAGCATATAATAAAAATTTATATTGTACTTGTTCTAATATAGTAATTTTGCTTATCTTATCTGGATTATTAATTAAATACTATCAGGTTTTAAGTAGTTAAAAGTTATATTTGTACTATATTATATGTTTTATTTTTTGAACTAATATCAATAATAAAAAAATTTTTATAATGCTATATATATATCCAGTTAATAATAATAACCATCCAAGTACATACAGAACCCTAATACAACTATTTTTTAGAATATTGTATATCTTAAGTAAAAAAAAATAGTCTTGTTGGTTTTATAAACACAGAACTAAAAAGCTTTTATAATCTTAATATTAAGTATATTAATATTGCTTAAAAAAAAATTTAACATTTATATTAATTTTACTAACTATTTTAAAAACATATTCTAAAATTGTTCATTAGCAAAAGATTTTAACCAACTAAAAACCTTTTACCAAATCAAGAAGGATTATAAAATTAAAATAAAAGAAGTACTCAAATCAAATAAACTTTTTTTGAAAATATAGACAATCTAAAAAGTGAAGAAATATTATGTTTTAATAATTAGTTTTTATACTATTACAAATTAAATAATTTCAAAAAGATTTTCTCAAAATACTATTAAAAAAATAATAAAAACAGGAAGTTAATAAAAATTAACTATTTATCTTAGATTAGCAAAAAAAAGAAGCATTTATTCATAAACTTTATACAATAGTTTGTTGTAAAACTAAAACATGTTTAGCCAAAATTGATTATAATTTCACATTTAATATTTTTTATAATATCTGGTAATTATCAAAAGCTGAATACAATATATTTTATTAGAAACATTATGTAATAACTCATTTTAAAGAAACTTTATAAGTAAAAAAAAAATATATAACTGTTAAATATACTTTTAACAGAAATAAAATTTGTGAAAAAGCATTACAAATAACAAGTACAAAGAAAACATGTGATTGACATGTTGAATTATCACAATGACAAGTCAGTTTCATATTAATTCTTTTATATAGTGTATTCAATTTTTAGCTTTGCTGGCATACCATGCCAATTATTAAGTACGATGCGTGTCAAGTTATTATATGCTAAACTAGAAAAAATAAATCGTAATCTCTAATAAAAAGATATATTCAATATTTTTTCATAACAATAACAATTGCTTACCCCTATCATTATGTCATCATATACTTCCATTATTTCAAAGTTTTCCAAGAGAAACCAACGTAAAAAAGAACTACATGCTATAAAAAAAGTTAAAATCAAGAAATCTAATAATCCGATAATTGGAAAGAATGATTTCACATTTAATTCTAGTGCTAAAAAGGAGCAAACATATTTTATGATCCTCTAAAGTATGTAACTAAAATTACAATATTTTTCTTTATTGTTAAGCCCGTGATGAAAATCAAACAAGCTTCCCACGGTTTAATCCACTGAGTTATCAGATATGTGTATTCAATATAAATATTTATGTAACCCATTTAGTGTTCATGTATTAATTATATTTTTTCTTAAAGCACAAAACGCAAATAGAGACACGCAAATTTACAAAAAAAGAAACCCATAATTATATTCAAACACAGTGGGTTTCTGAGAACTTCGATACTAAAGATCTTAAATCATCCAATATATTCCAGCCCTTCACGATAGTTAGTTCAGAGTCCACATTTATCGAGAAACTCTTAGAAGAAAAATATCAAAGGTGAATTGTCAGCAAACAACTTCCTATTGATAATAATATCTCTTCGATACCAGCTCAATATTTAATGTTATTGAAATTAGAGATTTTTTATGCAATATATACTTCAGATTCAACATCCTAAAAATTGTAAAATAAATTTGGGCGGTGGGCAGGTTTCTATAAGGTTCCTGATCATAGAAAAAATTTTGTTACTATTGTTGTCATATATGGACCAAAATTAATCATATATACAATTTGCAAGTAGAGGCTCAAAAAAATCCTCTAGAGTTTTATGTTATCCCAGAGGTACTTTAGAGACATCCAAACAATAAACTTATTATTGCAGATAAAATAACCAAAAAAGTTGCAGGTGGTTTTCATCTTGATAGCTACAAATATATTTCTAAACCCCAATATTTTAAAAATGCTATTGGTGAAACGCTTGTAGATTTCTTTGATCTTACTAACTCTTTAGCTACTGAGACTGCTATGGCGGGCAAGGCTATCGGGTTAGATAATAAATACAACTAACAACACTACTCTCTATTCAAACAAATATCCTATAAGCACGCAAGACTCTAGATCCTCGAATTGGCAGGCAGAAAGAGGCGTGGAAGATTTAGTCCAGGTCTTAAGGTACTTTGGGCCTTGCTATAACAGCAGAAATCAATTGTCAGGTGATGTAATGGTGTCACATGATCACATGATTCTATCAGCGTATTATCAGTTTATGAACTATAACAGTTTATTAAATTCAAGGGATTTTGGGGTAACTACTTGAGCTAACACTTCTACTCTTATTTCGAAGGTTATCACTCTACAATGTTGAACTATAACTCTTCACTTTGTTACTCGAATTCGAACTCTTTCTGAGTTCTACTTATTCTGAGTTATTCTTTATTGAGACAAAAAAGAGAGGGTTTATATACTTTCACCCTCTTAATAAATACATAAAATTTAGATTATATTTACTAACTCTATCTAATTCTATAGATTCATTTCTATCATATGATTTTTTTACCATGCCCTTATCGTTTTGGGGCAGAAGGTGGAGGCAGCTTTTCCAAGCCTCAAAGCATAGGTGTTGGGGAAAATATCTTCGCCTTAGCACTATAATTCTACCTTTAATTCACCGTTAACCCACCATGTGTCTACTATATCGTGAGCGAAACTAAAACTAGACTAAGTACATTGTTTACAAAAAAGGGGTATAAACAAACATTGACAGCTAAATGCCAAGAGCATAAACTAGTTTTATCTACGTGGCTAAGCTAACATGTGTGAATCTATTGTTTACGAAAGGGAAAATAAACAAACATGAGCAGCGAAATACCAAGGGCATAAACTGGTTTGTGGCCTTGGTATGCACAGCTACCATGTGTTCATGCCAAAAATCACTGTGGCATTACCTCACGCTACCTGGGCTATGCTGATCTTTCGTAACCATGGCGTGATTTCGAGAGAAATAATACGATCATACAATATAACTAGTGGGAAAAACTCTTGAGTAAACAAATAATTGAAAAAACTTGGGGTGTAGCCTATTATATTGCACAGAATATAGTAGATCAATATTATAATCGTGCTCTTAGTAGCCCTTCTCACTGATCTAACCAATTTGGTAAGGATCTAATAGAGCATTTTGATTGTTTTACTAACAGCAACAATGAACTATATGTCACTGCAAACACTGCATCTATGCACTGTGAAAAGCATCAAAAGTGTGTTCAAGGGTTAATTCAAGAGCTTTAGCCAATTTCTGATACTGTTAATAACTATTTTGGTATTACTTATCCAACTCTGTATACCAAATTAAAAAAACCCAATTTTTGTCCTAATGTTCCCAAATATTTTGAGATTTTCTCTACAGTTAGCATTAACTTTAATTCTATCTGCCAATTTCACCAAGACCTGAAAGACCATCAAAATACTCTTTGTGTTGTCTGTCTACTTAGGAAATTTAAAGGTAGTAAACTAATATTTCCTGAATTAAAAATAGCTATTAAAGTGAAGCATGGGCAAGCAATAGCCTTCTGGTCACACCTTTTGGTTCATAGAAACCTTCTAATTATTTCTGGTATTAGGTATAGTATTGTTTTTTGCATCTATATTACTGTCATAAAGCAAAGACTGAATTTGGTTTTCTTTTCGATGATTGTAATTTGAGTTTAGGAGAGAATAGTAGCAAAAAAGGAAAGAAATTACAAAAATATGGTTCTTCTAAGTTAGGCTCTCAAAACTTTGGGTTAGATTAAAAAATCACCAGCATAGTCATCTCGGTAAGTACATCATTTAATTGATTGTATATTAATTTACATAAAACATACTATATCTAATGTTTGTTTTAATCTAAGATCTTGAACCTGCAAAGAGAGGCTTATAGGCAAAATACAAAAAATAATATTATTTATTGTTTTAAATATTGTAATCATCTAATGTTTTCTAATTAATAAATTTAATTATTATACTATATTTTCAATTGAGTACGATAGTATAATAAACTTTTTATTTTTTTTAAGATTAACATCAATGTGCGAATTACCATTAAATTGTTATACAATCTGCTGTACGTACAGAATGTAGTCGAATTGAAATAGAACTAAACTTGTAAAAGCCATCGAATATTTCTATTCACAGTTTAACAAAACTGTGATGCAGTATTAAATGTTTATTGAACTTCTAGCACCAGTAGAATAACGAAAATTATAGCTGGAACATATAGGTAATAGTTTGTCTAATAGGATAATTTCAATAGATTTACCCATGATCACCTGTGATAATTAATTATAATAAAAATCTATTGAGATTTAATACTAGAAAATAAAATGTCAAACTTCTAAAAAGTACTTTAAAATGTATAAATAAATTACCCAGCAATTAATGTACATTAGCCAATCAGACAAACTTTTGCTTATGAGCTAGAATATACAAATATTTATGGCTCGTCTGGTGAACCACCTCTTAAAAAAAACATGCTATTGTTTGCATTAAAATTTATCATATACATTTTATTCTAACCAATACCAAAATAGCAAGCCACATACTAACATGAAACATTCCTTGAGTACTATGTACATGAGGCTTAAACAAATATTGGTATATATAAATCTTTTTCATTTTCTACCTGAAATTTTTCAAATTCGCCCATTTCTACATTAGTCAAGCAAAAAATTTCGTTTCTACTATTGAGATGATAGGGCCTCTGACTATATAAATTATGTTCTAGAAAATAATATGATGCAGAGGCTCGCATTAAATAGCTTAGGATCCATGTACTTCCTCTTTTGAAAGCATGTCATATATTTTTGCTATTTATTTTTTTTTTTAAACTTATAAAAACACTATTATAGAGGGCACGATCATCAGACTATAATTGTCTATGTAGCGAGAAGAGGAAGACCTGATGAGCTTCTCGCGGTTAGTCCACTGAGATATGTAATGAAAAATAGTTTGAAAGTATCTACCTCAATATTATTATACTTCTACAATAGGGGATGGTTAAAGCCAGGTATATCACGAGATTACCCAATTTTTCTGATTTTTTCGATTTTTAATTAGGGTTAGGGTTAGGGTTAGAAGTTAGGTTAGGGTTAGGGGTTAGGTTAGAAGGTGGTTTTTATATAGTAAAATCACATTTCTGACACGTTTATTTAGTCAAACAAGACGGTTTAGATAGCTATTTTTTATATAATTCGTGTTTTTGTTTTTGCTGTCTCGCTTTGTTTTGTTCGGACTGATCAGAGTTATATATCAGATAATTTCGTGATGTACCTGGCTTTAGCCTACCCCTACAATAGTCATGCAAAAAATTTTTCCCATATATATTTTTTTCTATACACTGCTTTGGTAGCATGATTATCAAATTATAATTGTCCATGTAGTAAGGAGAGGAAGACCTGATGAACTTTCCGCGGTTTAGTCAACTAAGCTACAAGATAAGAAATAGTTTGAATGTATCCATCTCGAAATTGGATACGTGTCATTTTACCAACAATCATTTCACCAACAGCTCACTTAACCGACATCACATCAAGTAACAATTTACTAAAAATGCATACCTGCAACTAATAAACTCTAACCCTAACCCTATATGATGTCAGCTAAGTGAACTTTCGGTGAAATGATTGTCAGTAAAGTGACCACCTTCCTCGAAATTTACATAAATACATAACCTATTACTATATTATCATTTACAATCTAATCTGAAAATTCTTATGACACACTAGATGAATCGGGTAAATAATACATTTTTTCTTGTATAAAATTATATTGCATTAATAGATCGGCCACCCAGGTTACTTGTTTATGAATATGCATAGTTATGCAAAAAATTTTACTTGAGTTTTCACCTCTTGACAATAGGGCCTCTGACTTTGTATATTATATATTCAAAAGGGCATAATCATTATTCTAATAGCTTAGTACTTTGATTTGGGTATTTATTTAGTCTACAAAAATAATTAATTAGATGATTTAGTTGAATTGCATAAAATATAATTTTAAATCTTATTTCTTAATTTTTTATATGGGATGCAACTCAAGTATAATAACTGGTACAAGTGAAATCTTTCTCAGTATTGAACATACAAAGGCAGGTATTGTTATCAAAATAGAATTGGGGTTGAAAAAATAAATGTGACATTTGCTTATTATAAACAATTATTAGCCAATATGGGTAATATTTTAAGTTGGTATTTGACAAAATGTGTTAAATCTTTTATTTATTCGATTTTTTTGTAGATCTATATCCTACTACAATAAATGTTTCTTTCCAAATCTGTACAAAAATTGAATCCAGATATTCATTAGTATATAGTAATAAAATCTAATAGGTCTAAATCCTTTAATAGGTTTAAATCCCTAAATACGTTATAAATCACATAATAACTTATAAATCCCATAAATACACTATAATTAGGTCATATAAAATGGCTAGCTTAAGTAAAAGACGTGGAATGAATTGTACTAATACTGTATGGGATGAATATCTGGAGATAGGTATTGTTTCATCGAATGAGACACCTACTAATTGAATAAAATAGATTTGGAAATGTTTTATATATTTTAGAGAAAATAGTATCTTACCTTATAATAGCAAAAAATATCTTAAAACCAGAAAAATAATAACATATTTGTCTGAGGTTAATGGATTTTGGAAAAGATATGCACCTGAAATTGGAATTGCTATCCGCTTCTCTTGTAATCAATTAGTATATATCAGAAAACGAACCAAAAATATAGGTAATTATAATCATATAGGAATAAAGAGGCATTGGGCTACTAATTGTATAGGGAATACCTTTTGTAGTGTAAGTTATGATAAAAATAAAACAATCAAGATATATTTATAATAATAAGTATGCATTACACCGTTTTAAATTGTGGAAACAGAATGCTATCAAAAAAATTCAACATACAAGAAAAGTTGCAAAAAAAATCCAAGCTGTGAAAGTTATGCAACAAAAATGGCTTGAGATCTTTTACAAACCTGAAAGTATGTATTTTATACAGTTGGCTGAGCATTACAAACTTTTATGGCCCATTCAAAAAGAAATGCGTCAAATTAATAATTCACAACTTATCAAATACCCATATATATTTATTTATTTGATTTATTAATTATATAACTTATTCATATATACCTATTTAAAATAAAATCATCTAAGGTATCCCTGAGGGCTGGTACTTTAGACTTTATCTCTGAGAGTTGGTAATATTTTTTACTTTGATATTTAGATACTATTATTTTACCCAGTACAAAAATTTCTAGTGTTGACGCTTGTTATTGTTTCTTATCTACCTCAATTTTAACACTAGACTGGAAACGTGCATCTTCTTAATTATATAAGAAGTAGCAAATAGAATGCATTTATATTAATGTGTTAATAAATAATAAGAAAAAAATAAATGTCTTTTATCCAATGGATATACCTCATTTTATTCATCAAAAAGATATACTTTTAAAATTACAAGTAGGTTTAGATATATATTTATCTATTATAAAAATTTGATATAAGGTTAATAATAAAATTTTTTCTAAATTTCAGTTTTTTAATTATACTAAATTAAGCCTTTTGTACTAAATTTAGTACAGATTACAGATACCCATTAATTTTTATTTTAATATAGATTTAATATGACAACTAATGATTTGTGTTCTCAAATATATATTTCTGTTGAACCAATAGTTTTAATTTCAAACTATGCCCTAAAACAAGAGTTTGAGTACAAAATTTATGAAATAAAGTATAAAACAAAAAGGTCTTAATCATTACCAAAGTATTGTATGAAAGTATAATATTTGTCGGTAAGAATTATATATACTATTATTAGAAGCAGTTAATCAATTTAAGAAGAATCTAATTTATATTATATATATCAAAATTTTGTTTTTTAATGTATTATTGTGATTTAAGACCTGCTACTAATAAAAAAATTATCACAATGCTATATAAATCTTATAAGAAAATGTTGAAATAAAAATTTAAAGAAACATTCATTTGCAAAAGATCTTTGTGAAATTTTTGAGCAATGGCAAAATGATGAAAGTGTTTTATTAGAATTAAATGAATCCAAATTATTACTTGAGAATATTGAAGATTCGTACTATGAGAATATGTTCAAAAATAGAAGCAAGGTTATCAACATGCATGAAATTACTGAAAAGTTATCAGAAATGATTTTAGTCAGCAAGAAAATTAATTGATTTGACTGATATTTCTGATAATAATTGTTTTTTTTTTAAAAAAATTTATATATGCTGCTTTTTTTAAATATTATTGAGTACTTTATTTATTTTATTTGATTTGTAAATTAAAAATTCTTTTCAAATATTATTATAGCTTGTAAATTAATCACGAATTTAATTTTTAGAAAAAATGTATTTGTCACCGGCGGTGATAGTCACTAAAGCATGATCGACCAATTAGATTATATAACGTTATGATCAAAACAAAAACAAAGCGTTAAAACTTACTATTGTTAGGGTCGGAGTTAGAGCCGTAGATAGGGTTTGGGTAAAGCTTAGTATATAGTAAAATTTTGCAAGGATGTTTTTTTGCATAAAAAAAAGTAGTTTCATAGACAAAATTTTAAGTTAGAAGTGATATTCAAAAAAATCTTAGTTTTTGCATTTTTCACATTATATATGATTCTGTGATCTAATTGGTTGATTACACTCTGGTGACTGTCATCGCCAGTAACAAATAGATTCACTCTAATTTTTATTTATCATTTTCTATAATGATCGTGTGTTTATTTGGATATACTTGAATTACATTATTTAGATATATAGGGCTCTAAGAGTACAAATTTGTTGTTTGGATCAATATCAATCAATTTCATTAGATCAATAATTGCATTTTCATATTTTTCTATTTGATAATAGGCTTCTACACAATATCTTAGTGCAAATTTGTTGTTAGTTCAATATCAATCAGTTTCGTTGGATCAATAATCGCATCTTCATAATTCCCATAATAAAATTAAAATTTTCTCGAAATTCAATATCTTAAATTGATTTTCAATGAATTGAATAAATTTTTAAGTACATATATATTCATTATATTAATGCACATATTAAATGCATTGATCAACTTATTTTTTAATAATTCATCACCCATATCATTACTAGTACAGTCAATCCTCCATAAATACAACTTGTAGGGACAAGTCTACAACGTGCATTTAGGAAGGTTTGCATTTAGAGTGAGCCAATTAAATTGCAGCTTTAAAATTTTGATTATCAAGTTTGTGTAACTTCTACCAAAACTGTACAAACTATCTTAAATACTAAAATTTGATTGGCTATATGCATTTAGGGAGGTTAGTATAATATAAAATGTTATTCAAGAGAACGTGCATTTACAGAATATAGAACGTGCATTTAGCACTAATAACATCTTACGAAATAGAAAAAAACGTGCATTTAGGAAGGTATTGTATTTATGGAGGTTGCATTTATGGAGGTCTGACTGTAGTTGCTATTTTACAAAAAATTATAGTATTAAATTTCAAATCAAACAAAAATATACTTAAAACTTTTCAGTATTATACGCAAATTTAAATTTTCTGCTACTGAAATTCACTTTTATCCAACGCAAGAATATATGATACCTTTTAAATATCAGAATGCAATGCCTTGAAATTTGTCGTAAAATATTAAGCTATATGACGTGATATGTATAATATAAACTGGAAATTAAAATGAATAACAATAACTATCTAAGCTTATACCATTTTTAGTATAAAATATGGTATTATTTGTAAAGTTTAACAGCATCCAATAGTACCGCTAGTAAAATATAACGATCTGTAAGGATTATCCTTTTCCAAGCAGAAATAGCTTGCTATCATCTCCATAATAACCCCTGAAACCATCATAAAATTCTATGAAAGATCATGAATAAATATATGTTCAATATATCAAATAACAAAGATTTAATTACTTGGTATTCCATTTAAACTAACTGTCTTTTCACAAAATCCAATTCTAATAATTCTTTTAAATAAAAGTATAAAAGAATTATAAGCAAAGTTTTATAAATTTGTTTTATTTATGGAAAAATATATTTTAGTATACTTATTTTTTCCTTTGTCTATTATATAAACTTCAAAATAAAATAACTTGCATTGCAAAATTGGATAATTTGTCTGTATTGCACCTGTTTCTTTCGGACTTTTACCTAAGCCTATGTATTTTAAAAAATGATTATATTAATTCAGAAATTTTGAATAATTTGGCATGTGAACATATATAAATAGTCTTTTTATTAACTATATTTCTGGAATAAAAATCTTTATAGCTTCATGAATTTTATTAAGCCCATTAGCTAAATAATATAATATAAATTAGCTACTTTAAAAGCAAATTTAATTCACCAAATTTATTATCTAACTAGGACCCCGAACATCTCTCATATAGATCATAACTGATCTGCATGAATTTAGACATTTTTGCTACCCCTAAAATCAAATAAATTTGCTAAAATTTGAATTATTACATATTAAATTTTATAGTAATTTGCTAAAAACTTAATTATAACATCTAGTATCAGGTAAATAAATATAAAGCAAATTTTTTAAAACTGTAATAGCTGTTAAAACCCTTTTTATTTGAATTTTATGGATCTATAGAATTCAAATAAAAAAATTTTCATCAAATTTGATCAAGTAGTTGCAGAGATATCTTTGATCAAAGTTTTAGAGAATTTCAAAATACATATCACATTTAAATTTGTTGACAAAACTTTGATCAAGAATATCTCTGCAACCACCTAATCAAATTTGATGAAAATTTTTTTACTTATTCTACGGATCCATAAAATTTAAATAAAAAAATTTATCAAATTTAATCAAGTGGTCGCAAAGATATCCTTGGTCAAAAATTTAAACGTATCCATTATGTAATACGCATTTTGAAATTCTCTAAAACTTTGATCAAAGATATTTCTGCAACCATGAACAAATTTGATAAAAATTTTTTTATTTGAATTGTATGGATCCATAGAATTCAAATAACAAAAATTTTCATCAAATTTGATCAGGTGGTTGCAGAGATATCTTTAATCAAAGTTTTAGAGAATTTCAAAACGTATATTATATGACAAATACATTTAAATTTTTGACAAAACTTTGATCAAGGATATCTTTGCAACCACTTGATTAAATTTGATGAAAATTTTTTTATTTAAATTTTATGGATCCATAGAATAAGTAAAAAAATTTTCATCAATTTGATTAGGTGGTTGCAGAGATATCCTTGATCAAAGTTTTGTCAACAAATTTAAATGTATTTGTCATATGATATGCATTTGAAATTCTCTAAAACTTTGATCAAAGATATCTCTGCAACCACCTGATCAAATTCGATGAAAATTTTTTTATTTGAATTCTAGGGATCCATACAATTCAAATAAAAAAATTTTTATCGAATTTGATCAAGTAGTTGCAGAGATATCTTTGATCAAAGTTTTAGAGAATTTCAAAATGTATATCACATGACAGATATGTTTAAATTTTTGACAAAACTTTGATCAAGAATATCTCTGCAACCACTTGATCATATTTGATAAAAATTTTTTTATTTAAATTTTATGGATCTGAAAAATAAGTAAAAATTCTCTTAAACTTTGATCAAAGATATCTTTGCAACCACTTGATCAAATTCAATGAAAATTTTTTTATTTGAATTCTATGGATCTATAAAATTCAAATAAAAAGTTTTTCATCAAATTCAAGAACTTGTAGAGATATCTTTGATGAAAGATTCTTCTATTTCTATATAGTATATTATAAAGAAGCTGCGCCAAATGAAAAAGCTATTATGGAATAAATATTTAGCCAAATAACTTAAAATTTTAGAACCCGAAATTTTAGCCTATTCTTTATTAATTATATTAGTGCGCAGTAACTTTTTTCATTTGAACTTGTAAAAATCTATTCTGTGATGATGATTTTTCTGTTTTCATCAAAATTGAAAATTTTAGAAAATTCTGAATTTGGAAGCAAATTGAAAAATTATCATAACTTTGTCAATATTAATCTGTTTTTGATGAAATTTTAATTGAAGACTCTTGAATACCTATTCCATCAACTTACTAAGTCACGTTTTGAAGGTTTCATTTGAGAAAGTGCTTTTGGAAGCATTTGACTTTAGGAGAAAACTTGCAAAAACGTATGCGTCCAAATTTACAAAAACGTTAATATCTTTACCAGTTTTTATTATTTTTTTATGAAGTTTAAGATTCTATTAGTCAATGTTATGCACTACAAGTCTTGTTATAAAATTTTTTAAAGTTAGCATAGTAAAATTTTTTGTAAATCCTCACTGAACAGTGGGTTATTTTGAAAAGCAAAAAAACATATTACTAAGAAACTGCATTGAAATTGTTTACATGACTTTCATCGAAGATATCTCTATGAGTTCTTGACCAAATTTGATAAAATTTTTTTATTTTAATTTTACAAATCCATAGAATTCAAATAAAAAAATTTTTAAAAATATTATGATTTTCAAAATTTTACAAATTGATTCTAAATTTGTACTCTAAAAAACTTATTCAGTATATGGGGTGTTCCAAGTTAAAAGCGCCCATTTTTACATATAGTTTATTTTGAGATAATTGAGTTTAATCATTTGTTTTAATATTCGGACTGATCCAGGATTAACCAAATGTCACGCTTTTGATTGGTTAAAGGTAATAGGTGACTATCAGGTAATCTTGTGAATGTGTTTGCCCTACGCAACCTTGTGTAATTTTCTTTTACATTATCTTGATTTTTTATTGTACAAATTGACTTTCCTTTATAATTGAAAAATGTTAATCATGTCAAAATTTGTATAAATCAAATAAAAATATATTTTTCAAAAAATTGTAAAAATGGGACCTTTTAACTTGGAACATCCCATATTAAAATACATTATGCTAGTATATTTAATTTATATTTCTTGAAAATTTCAGAGAAGATACTAACTACATAATAATTACTACAATTATTATATTAATTACTAACTAATTTGCTTAATGATAACTCCGCGCAATTGCATTACATAATTATTTATTTATC
The DNA here is from genome assembly GCA_003550325.1 of Gigaspora rosea. Lineage (NCBI taxonomy): Eukaryota > Fungi > Glomeromycota > Glomeromycetes > Diversisporales > Gigasporaceae > Gigaspora > Gigaspora rosea. Next base: position 26,855 of record QKWP01000760.1, read on the forward strand.
GATATACAATCAAAATCAATGATCGTAATATATATGCAAGTTTCTATTGATACTAAAGCCTGATTACATGCTACAACTACTTTTACTTATTTTAATTATAATTGTTTATAATTTTGCTCCGTATACCTATTAATAACTTGTTATATCTGGATCAATCATCATAGCATGACTTAACTTACTATAATAATTTTTGCAAAATGTGGATAAATTGCTAAAAATAAAATATAACATGTGTAAAATCTTAGTAATTCGCCAAAATATTCAATTATAGCACTTTTTAAAATTAACTTCAATTTGCTAAAATTTAAATTTGGACCTTAGATCAAATTTGAATTAATTTGCTAAAAAAAATATGATATATATCAGAGATGTCCAGGATTCTATTAACAAACTTCCGAGACTTTAATGCTTTATTTGTATACTTCATAACAATTATGTAGTTATCATCTTTTGGGTTTTTATTTATTCAATAAATTGCAATTGCAAAATTGCCTTCATGTTTATGTTAATTTTTAACCTAAAATATTAATTAGAATAAATAAAGCTATTACATTTTAACAATAATAAATTATAATATTTCTAAAAATTCTTGTTTTATATCTTTAGAATTATCATGGCCCTTTAAACAAACATCTGTTTTGTACCTTTCATTTCTATTCATTTTTTTGATCATCAAATTCTATCCCTTAGATTGTAGTAGAACACAGGCAAATTTGCCTGCGTTTTTGCACTTTTTTTAGCTCTGATTTACTTTTTTAAAATACTAAAATAATTAAATAAAACTTTGTACAATTATATTTGAAAATAAGGATTACTTTTTTGCAAAATTAGTTTTTATATTATAAGAAAATAAATTATAGTTACATATAAGCTGAAAATAGATAATTTTAAGAAAAAATTTTTTTAAAAAATTTTATTACAATTTTTCTGCGATCTTATTTAGTTTTAGTTTTAGAACTATAGTTCTTAAGACAATATTGTAGTTTATATAAAGGATGACAACTTTCATTATTGCAACTTTAATGATTTACTTGTAAAAATTAAGACTTGTATTAGAAGTAAAGATTTTTTTTATAGACGGGAACATATAAAATTTGAAAAAATCTAAAGAAAAATTTTAATAGTAAAAATGCCAATACAAGAACTTTAAACATTTATTATATTAAAGTTTTCTAATGATTTTAAAAAAATTTTATAACAAAGTTACTAAAACAAAACTTAAAGAATATTTTTTACTTAGAAAAGATATGGCTAAAATCAATATTTAAAATTTTATTAAAAATTTTAAAATACGCAGGCAAATTTGCCTGTGTTACAATCTAAGGGATAATATATCAGTTAATCCATAATGCTTTAAAAATAGTGCCAATGCTTCCTTTAGCAAGATACTTTATATTTGTAAATTTGCTAAATGGTATCCATTTAATGATTTCTTTAAATGTCGATGCATTAAGTTGTATTTGTTGAATTAATTGATCAATATCGTAATTGTCACTTGCCCAATTACAAATTCTTTTTTAAACCTTAATTAACATTAAAAAAATAATAAATATAATATTAATTAAGAGCTATGATAGAAACTAAAGGTTCTTCACTTTACTTCGAACAATAAAACTATAAATTTAGAGCATAAATATATACAATAAAGAGGTTATATAATAAAAATTACTTTCAGATAGGTACATATACAAAAGCAATATTATGGCTACACAATTTGTCAACTAACTGACACACCTATTAAAATTTATAATATGATTGGATATCAACTAATTGAGCATATAGTTTCGAATTTGAATTCAAGATTAAAGAGCTTTAAAAATGTTTTCTGCTCTATTAATTCTTAGTTCAGCAATTAAAAATTTTAAAAATATCCCAGTTAGTCTTCATCCAGTTATAAAATTATTCAACCAATATAGTTTTTTCCCAACTATAATAAATTTAAAATAACAATAAATAAAGTTTTTCACCAGCTATAAGAATTTTAAGAATTTTAAAACTAACCTAATACAGTCTTTGCTCTACTATAAGAATTTAAAAACTATCAACAGACCAAATAGAGTCTTCACCTACTGTAAAAATTTTTAAAAACTACTATAGAAAAAAATAAATAAATATTTAACATGCTTTCAAGAGAGGGATTACACAGACCCTAAGCCATTTAATGCAATTCTCTGCATCATATTATTTATATGTAAAAATTTCTAGGTGGATACATTCAAGTTATTTCTCATCTCGTAGCTTAGTGGACTAAGCTGCAGAAAGCTCATCGGGTCCTCCTCTCTTTGCTATGAAGACAATTATAACTAATGATCATGCTCTCTATAATAGTGTTTTTATTATAGGTATAGAAAGAATAAATAAAATATATGACATGCTTTCAAGGAAGGAATTACACAGACCCTAAACCATTTAATGCAATTTCTTCCATCACATTATTTTTTAGAGAATAAGATTTTTAATTAATTAGTAAAAACTTTCTGTTTGAAGTTAATTCATTTATTTATATGTACATTTTGAATTTAATGTTAATGTGTTGTTACCTACTAAGTCCATACATTTACTTACTAAGCCCAACACATTGACACATTTTATTTCCGATTGGCTATTTTCGCACAAATAAGTGTTGGGTTTCTATGTCAGCTATGTAAATCAAATCTATATCAAGTTTTATTAAACAATTAATTATTAGACAATTTAAATAAAAATTTGATGATCTCATATAAATTATTAAATATAAAAATGCAGTCAAATTTCTTTCTTTTTTCAACGTTTTTTGAAAATTAACTGTTTCTTACAAAATATATTTACCAAGTTATAAAGCGTTTTTTTATATAAGATTATAAAACATTGGTTCAAAGTCCATTATTTATATTTTTTAGCGCCAAATGATGTTAAACTATGTTAAATTTTAAATTTAAACGTGAATTGTAAGTTTTTTTTTTATTTAATAGTTTGGATTTACCCCTTTGTACTAAATTAAGTACACTATAAAAAATCAAAAAAAATATAAAAAAATATTTTTATATAAAAATGACTTGTTATATGGTATAGATTTTTTTTTTTTATTTGTATAATATCAAGTAGGAAAATAAAAATACATGAATATATCAATTGGATATAAATGTATAACTAAAATATTGTTCCTAAGCTTCACTATTGTTGCTATTGTTATAGAACGATAGTTTATTATATTACCTTATTATTTTATTATTTTATTTTTATTATTATATTTTATTATTATATTGTATTATATTATTATCTTGAGAAGTTAGAATAGTTGATACCACTTATAACGATTAGCACGCTTATAACGCTTATAACGATTATCACGCTTATAACGCTTATAACGATTATCACGCTTATAACGCTTATAACGATTATCACGCTTATAACGCTTAT
>QKWP01000760.1:32167-103533 GCA_003550325.1 Gigaspora rosea
CGCTTCTAATGAGCTATAGATCATGTGATTCTGATCACGGGATCACAAGATCGGAAGACATTTGTGTTGAACTATTAATAGAACAAGATAGACAAATATCTTAACCTTATTAGGGGGATCGCTAAAGCCTTGTACCCACGTGACTTTGAAATTTTAGTTATAATTAGGGTTAGGGTTAGTTTACCGTTAGGAGAGGGTATATATTTAGGCAAAATTGCCTTCTCTACATTTTTTATTAATGCACCAAAACGAGTTTAGACTATCGTTTTTATATTTTTGCGTTTTTTTGATTTTTGACTTCTTCGTGTAAACAAAATTTCATGATTCTGATTGGCTAATCTACTATAAAAAGTCACATGGGTACAAGGCTTTAGCGGACCCCCTTATTAGGCAATAATACTGCGTTGAAAATCTTACGAATCTAAAGGATCTAAAGGATCTAAATGATCTTAAGGATCTAACATATCTAACATATCTAACATATCTTTCATATCTTTCATATCTTTTATATATATTTTATCTTTTATATCTTTTATATCTTTTATATATAACATATCTATTAGTTTCGCATTACCTTTAATACTATAAATAGTTTTTAAATTGAATTTGTAAATCTTTATTGTAATAATTTATACATGTAATTTCTCTATAAATACACTGCTTTCTGCCCTCTGGGAAGTGCAGTGTCTTCATACACTGGAATATAATAAAGATACAATTCTTTAGTATCCTCATATACTATTAATTGTTTGCCTCTTTGCTTTAATACATAAATCACTCAAAAACCTCTTTGTTAAGTCCCATTTGGACGCCATAAACCCTAAAGCTGTCAAGTTATAGTCGTCATACTATAATCAGCAGTCTCCTAAAGTTCTGGACGAGGTGAATTTCCAGGTTGACAATGCATTGAATTGGATTTGTGTGTCATTTTCAAGGATCCAGGCAATGCTTGTAGAAATATTATCTGTTTGTGAATTAAGTATAGAAGCATATGTATAGAAGTTTAGGTTGGTTGGCTCAAGAAGTAGAGTTTTTTTGTGGAGGTTGATAAGTTGATTTTGATATATGGAGTGCTCCGTATTAAAAGGGCCCATTTTTACAATTTTTTGAAAAATGAGTTTTTATTAAATTCATGTAAATTTTGACATAATTGATATTTTTCAATTATTAATAAAAGTTGATTTGCATAATAAAAAATCAAGATAATTTAAAAAGAAAAATTACATGAGGCTGCGTAGAGCCAACACGTCACGAGATTATCCGATAGTCACCTGCCTTCTTTAACCAATCAAAATCGTGAAATTTAATTAATCCCGAATCAGTCCGAAAATCAAAACAAATGGTTAAACTCAATTATCTCAAAATGAGATAAATGTAAAAATGGGACCTTTTAATACGGAGCACTCCATATAGGGTCGGGTATTGTGTTTTGTATTAGAAAAATTTCTGAGGGAGGTAATAAGAGGGATGGTAAAGATTGTGGAGCATGTTTATATAACTCTGAATGGATATTTTGGAGTGCTTGGATTTCTTGATTGTTGATATTGAGCTCAAAGTGTTGTTGTTTTTTTTGAGTTTTACATTTTAAGTTGATTGTATGTTTGTAATTTATTTGGAGTATTGTAGATGTAGGAGATATATTTATTGTGTTGGATGTTGAGTTAATAATTTGATAGTTTTGGAAGAGTAATAAAGAGTTGAATGTATTTGTTATTTTGCCTATTTGCCAATTGGAGGATGAGATGTAAAGAGTCCATGTATTTTTGGGGTTATCAAATTGAGGTGTGATAAGGTTAAGTGTATTTAAAAATGGATTGATTGGTAAAAGTTGGATATTGGGCCATATATGAAGTATAGGTGAGGTGGATATTTGGTTGGAGAGTGTTTTGAACCAGCTTGGAATAGGGCCTCGAGGGGATTTGAATGTTCTAAGATATATGTTTTTCCAAGGAAGAAGGTTGTAGTTGTCAGCTGTAAGAAGTTGTTCGAGAAAGAGAATTTTATTGTTTTTAAGACTTAAGATTGTTGAATAATTTGGGGATGGGATGAAGTTGTAGATGTTGTTTAATTGGTTAGTTTGTTTGTAAGTTGTAAGTTGGTTCAAGTAGGAGTTGTTAAGGAGGATATTATTTTTATATAAGTGATAAAGTTGGGATATTATAGTAAAATTAATAGTTTTCCTATAATTTTGAAGAATTGTATCTCGTGTTAGAAGAGGTTTCCATATTTTGAAAAGCCATTCCTTGATACGGTGTATAGAAATTTGATTTAAAAGTTTATTAGTGTTAAAGCATCTTTCTATATTGCTACTACTAACTTGTAGTATGAGTTTATTAAGTGTTGGAATATTAAGTAATTGCGGATTAGTAAGTATATCGTTGTTTGTATTTGTCGATAAGTGGAGCATGTGTTTTGTGCATTTTGTTAGAAGGCTTGAAAGTCGTTGGAGTTGGTTTTGTGAAGGAAAGCAGATTTGAAGTAGATATTCAATTGATGGTGAAAGAATGGTATTAAACAGTCGAGAAATTTGTATAGGAAGAAGTTTTTTGTATTGGATAATGTGAATAAATTGAGAAATTTTGCTAAAAATTTTTTCAAGTGTAGGTTTAGTTGATCCTTTTCCATCTAAGAAGATTCCTAGATATCTAATTGTTTCATTAGGTTTACGAGGTATAATTGGTTGGTTATTGAAGTTCAGAGGAGTTGTATCTTTAGTAGTATTAGGTGATGTTTTGTTGGGTAAAATGTGAATGAGATCTGATTTGGATGGGTTAACCTGTATGTTATTTAATTGGTAAAGTTCTGATATGTCATTTAAAATATTTTGGAGGTCATTTTTGGATTCACAGTGCCATACTGTATCATCCATAAAGGCTAGAGGTGGTATTGTTGTAGTAGTTGGTACAGATGAAAAGATTGTTTCTAATGGAGATTGAGAAGACATTTTAAGAAGTTTTGAGCTGTATTTTGAGTTTATATAGCTGAGAATAGGATCATAATAAATTTTCCAAAGTAATGGGGAGTAGGTTTCTCCTTGTTCTATGCCTGAGTGTAGAGTAATTGGATCTGTAAGGCCATAAGCAGTAATTGCTCTAGCTTTTCTGTCATGGTGTAGAAATTCGATAAAGTTTAAACCAGCTTGGGGAATACCAATACGTTTGCAAGCATCTAGTAGACGTTGGATATTAATTTTGTCAAAGGCCTTGGACATATCCTGAAAGAGTATCCATGCCTCTTTGTTATTTGCTTTGTAATGTTCAATTGTATTAAGTAGTATTTGGATAGGAATGTGGGTTGAACTGTTTTTAGTTGCTGCAAAATTAAGGTTACTTAGTAGTTGATGTTGGGTGATGATTTGGTCAAGACGGGTTGTAAAGATTTTAGTAAGACATTTTTTAATAGGTTCAATGAGTGAAATAGGTCTAACTTGGTCTAAAGTAAAGTCCCATTGGGATTTTTTGGGAATAAGAAAAATGTTAGATGTTTTCCAAATTGTTGGAATTTGTTGTAATGTAAGGCACTTGGATAAGAAGAGTCAGATAATATTTTGGCTCTTGGGGCTTAGGTATTTTAGATGTTCGTAATTAGTTTCTGAAGGGCCGGCAGCTTTTTGGTTTGGAAGATCATGTATAACTTTGTTCCACTCTTCAGAAGTAATCTCCACGAAGAGATCGACAAAATAAGGTTCATTTTCTGGGTGGGGTTTATAAAGTTCATAGAATTTTGTATTTTCTTGAATCTGAGAATATGGTAGTTTTTGAAAGTAGTTTTGGAAATGAGATTGTAAAGCTTGTTTTATCTCAGTTGGCTGAGTAGTAAGTGTGTTGTTAGAAAGAAGTCGATCTAAGTTTATATTGTTATTATGTTTTTCTAAAACATTCCGAAAAAATATTTTAGGATTTTGGTAGAAATTGTTGTTTCTTTCTTCCAGTTTATTTTGAATTTCCTTTACTGTATTTTCTTGTTTTTCTTTGAGAATTTGAGTTTTAAGGGTTTTGATTTCCATGATAAAGAGTGTTGAAAGAGAAGTAGAACCGGGATTATTATTAGATGGTATAGGGTATAAGAGTGGTAATAAAGTGTTTTGCGAATATTTATTAATATACAGTTTATAAGTTTGTATAAAGTTAGGTTTATTGAAGGTGGTTTTAAGAAGAATTGCTTGTTTAAGTTGTTTGTATAGTGGTGTAAGAGTGGGTAGTTGTTGTTTATTTTGGTATAGATTGATTTTGATTTTCTTAAATGGAATATGTTTTTGGGCTGCTTTAGTTAAAGCTTTGTTGATTTGATTCCATATTTTGTTAAGTTCAGAGTTATGATTAATGTTGATAATGGATGAAAGAAGTGGTTGAAGGTTTTGTTCAGTGTGGGTTTGGTAATTTTCTATTTGTTCATTATTAGTTAGGTTCCATTGATATTTAATTCTTGTTTGGAGGGGTTGTAGATTTATTTTAGGTAAGTTAATTGTTAATTCGAGAGATACTATTGAGTGATCAGTTGAGGTAAATGGGTTAGATAGTATATCAGCGTAGTCTAAGAGTGTAATATGAATGTTAGTCCATATTTGGTCAATTCTGCTATGGCTGTTGTTATGTATAAAGGAAAATGTTGGAGTTAAAGGAAAGAAAAGTCTGTATGTATCATAGAATTGAAGGGATTTAAGAAGTTTTAAAAGAGAGTGTTCTGGTGTATTAGTGTTTTTTGGTGGTAGTCTGTCGAGTTTGGGGTTGGGAACTCCATTTAGATCTCCCATTAGAATTATTCTGTAGTTAGTTTTGTTAAGAATGGGGGTAGATATGAAAGAATATCTTTTTGGAGTTGTTTTTTCTCTTGAGTTAGAAAGTAGAGTTGAATGAGTTTAATATGAAGGTTTTTAAGAAAAATATCGATTTCTAGAAGGAAGTTTTTATAGGTTTGAATTTTTCCGATATGCTTGGCAAGTGATTTGTGAATTATTATCCCCACACCACCTTGGCGAGCATTTGCTGATGTCCAAAAGCATTTAAAGTTTGAAAGTTTTTGTGATAGAGATGAAAATTTTGCCTCTTTAATGGATAGGTGTGTTTCTGAGATTCCAAAAATGTCAATTTGATTTTCTGAGATAAAGTCAATCAAGCTAAGTTGTTTGAAATTATCTAAAAGACCATTGACGTTAAGTGAGTGTATTTTAATTGATTGTGTAATATTTAGGTTTTCTGAAGATAGGATATTGTTATTAGTATATGTTGTGGTGAGAGGTAGTTTAGGGGAAGAATAAGGAGTTGGCAGAAGAGATTTTTGGCATCTCGGAAGAGATGGTATTTTAAATTTTGTTGAAGAATAGTTTGTTTTAAGTGGAGTATTTTGAAAGTCTAGAAGGTTTTTGAAAGGGATATAGCTGAAATTGGATAAAGAGATGATTTCCTGTGGAAGATGAATATGAGCCTCTTCGTGTATGTTATTGTTAGATATTTTAATAGAAATGTTGATATATTGCTCAGAGTAGTATTCTGGATAATCATCCTGGATAAATTTTAGAAAAGAGCCTATTGATTGAGGTGTTGGTAAGAGTTGTAAGTTGTAAAAAGAAAGAAATTTGTTGAAGCAAGTTGAAGGATTGTATATTTTAAGTAAATCAAGAATCTGGGTATCAGCTTTTCTTTTGATTGTATTTGTTGTTGGTGAATCAATAGTGTTATTTGGGTCGTCTGTTGATGATTTATTATCGTTATTGGTAGTGTTTAAGTTTGATGGAGTATTGATAAAAATGCTTGGTATATAAGGTTTATTTGAGGTAGATGAAAAAATATTTTCAGTGAAGGGATTCTCAGAAGGATGTGATGAATTGTTATCTGAGAAGTTTGAGTTTTCTTCTATAGGTGCGCTCGCCGTATACTCGGTTTTCACAGTTGCAGAGGATACCATAGTCTGCCCTGTACGTTGGGTCTGACTGTCATTAGCCTGGTCCTTTGCGTAATAAGGTATAGATTAGTTTCATATTATCTATTTTAATATTTTTTTTTTAACTCTTTGACACATCTTGCCAATATTTTATTAAAACTAGAATTGAGTACTATTTATAGCCCATTAGTACATGATACTTAAAACTAAAATTCGACATCATGCAGTTACTTCGAGAGCACCTACATGCGACTGGTCACACCACCTTACGGATAAAGCAGATATAAACTTTGTCAGCCCACGTCAAAGAGTGATAGAGGATTTCCTTTCAAATCCCTCCCATCTAGCATCAATGGTGGGGATAAAATCAACCATTCAAGCAAAATAAAATGAGAAACAAAAGGAGATAAAAAAAGGGGAATAACTACAAAACCTAGATGAAAAACCAAAACTAGCAAAAATAATAAAAATAAAAGATGAGAGAAATGAAGAAAAACTCTATGCTAATGATGTAAACTAACAAAAGAGAATATAAAAAGCAACACGGGGCAAAAGAAAAAGTAGATAAAAATTATATAATACTGCACGAAACCATATTCGTTAAAGTATTATATGTACATCAAAGAAAGGAAAAGAAAAACAAAAGAAAAAACTATGCCTAAAAGAAACTTCTAGAAGAAAAAAAATTTTCTGGTATTTTCTCCAGATCATCCTCACATGTCATTCATTGTTTATTTCGCAAGTGTCGAAACTTACTCGTGACCAGGCTCCGATTCGGTAGGCGCATTTCCAAATTGGGAGGAGTAAACATTGCTGATCTTTTGGAGGGGTAAGCTAGATTTTCCACTTTTTGGCGAAAATTTTGAAAAAACCAAGAAGAAATATCGAGGGTACCAAAACTTGTAAAAAGTGTAAGTTTTACATTTTGTAGAATAGTATTGATAACCAAAAGTATGTTTCTGTCTAACTTCCACATCTTTTGACAAAAACTCCAGAGTTTTAGCTCTACAACATTTTCTATAGCAACGAAGTCTTCCACCCGGAGAACCAAACCCACAAGGAGAAATCTTTTTCAGCTCTATTTCAGCCATCTCACATGCGATCTGAAGTTCTGTATCCAAGCTGCTTCTAGATAAAGTTTTTGTTATGTGCAAAAATACTAACTACAAAATTTTCATAGGTTGGCGTTTATGAAAAATTTTGGTCCAGAGGATCGTTGGAAAGAGTCTCATGTTTTATTGTCTATTTTAATATTATTACTAAAAATATTTTTTTTATATATAGAGATTTTAGTGGTTTGTTGTGTACTAGATCTAGTACGTTTCACGTCTGTATTTTTAATAGTAAATTTTATATGTTTCTGCGTGACAAAAAATTCTCTATAAAAGAATTTTATTTCCTGTACAAAAATATTTTTAGCATTTTAAAAAACGAAGTTAAACTTATAAGCTTTTAATTACAGCATCCCCAATACTTATAAAATTTTTAAAAATATTAAAATATATAGTTTTTTTAAAAAATCAATAGATAATCAAGTCTAATGGTGTACTAACTCTAGTACAAAGTACGAAATCTAGACAGGTAAATCCAAGCCATTAATTATAAAAAATGTCTTTGTAACTTTTTTTATAGAGAATTAATCTTAATTTTTACAAAATATTTCAAATTATGGTAAGTTGGAGCTTGGCATCTATTTATCATATAAATGTTGATCGTAACTGAAGAACGGTAACAAAATTCAATTAGAAAAGCATAAAAGAAAAGCAGCACAAAATGATGAATAAATAATTCAAGTTCAACTGCAATTATTTGGGCCAAATATTGCATCAACTCTTTTTAAACAGGTATTTCACAGATCAGTATGGTATACTTTTTTTTAAAAAATTTATACTATACTGATCATCAATTATATATAATAGCAGATCAGTATAGTCCGGTTATATCGTACACCCATCTATACCATCCTGATCTGCTGTAATTTCTGATCAATCAAATGTGTATTATTAACACTAAGAACAGGTAATTCTAAATTGTAAATAAAATCAGACTTCTCTAGGTGCACTCTAAATGCACACTCAAGTGCTGTCCCAAATATGTACTTGAACTCTATAAAATGCATTTTTTTCTTATTATTCTCTATATGCACGTTGTTAAAGTGTGGTCACAAGGGCGTGCACTTAGAGAGGTCTGACTATATATACAGGTTTTTATCTCGATTGATGATCATCTAAAAAAGGTATTGTTTTATTGGAATTCACACTAACCGAATATATAATATATATACAGTCGCCTCTCTCTTATCCGAACAGGCCATCCCAAGAGATTTTGTTCGGTATAGAGAAAGTCCGGAATATAAATTTCTCTTTCTAAAGCGAACTTTAATAGAAATTCGGTATATTCCGGACTTTCTCTATACCGAACAATATCTCTTGGGATGGCCTGTTTGGATTAGAGAGAAGCGACATTATATCAATTATAATTTATACTTAATTACTTTCAGCATTATATCAATTATACTTTATTACTTCGCATTTTTTGCGTTGCTATTTGCTTTCATATATGAATCGTACATATATCGAATAAATAATTTCACATGATCTAAAAAATTTGGGTGCTGAATTTTACAATCCTTGATCCCCGCTAATTTATTACCAATTCTACATACTACTGCCAATATTGATCGAAATGCATAATCGCAAAATCTTTGAACCCAACACAACCTTCTTATTAATTTAATTAATTTTTTTTTTAATCTTAAGATTTGAATGATCATCTAACATTTAGCTACCAATTTTTATTATTAAACTGCTTTTGGCTATTACAATTATCCATATACGTTCCTGGTTTGGCGCGACAATGTCGCGCAGCTACTTATTCAAAAAAAAAAAATAAATAAAATAAAATAAAACCAAAAATATAAAAATATCGAATTTGTATAATATATTGACAAGTACGTGTATATATAGCATCCTGATCGTTGATAATCTAGAAATAATTTTATTTTAATTTTTTCTCCACTTAGCTCTTCTTGTTCCTTATTATGAATTATTTCCATAAATCTCTTTAGCAGTTGGTCTTCTCGTTGGATCAGTATCCATTCCGTATTTGCGCGTAATAGCGGGCCGGGGCGTTATTTGAGTAATGGCCCGAATTAAGATTAATTTAGGCCGAAATTCAAAATTACTCCCCTGCGCGTTATTACACGAAATACAATACATTGTTTTACGTAAATATCAGGTGTTTCTAAAGTAAATCCTGAAAGTAATCCTTTGATTATATTAAATTTATAACTAATTGTTTTATGCGATAAATTTTCAAAAAGGTGGTTTGCTTATTGACATTTGACATAATTATGTTTATAAACTATAAACATCTGCTTCTTTGTAAGTTGCATATAATAATATTTCAGGCGTTGAAAAAGATATTACTCCACATATTTTTTAGGCTCATTTATTTTTCTGCAAGAAAAATTACGTTACAATAACAATGTCAATAGTTCGTTGGTTTCTCATAGTAATTGATGAATTTTTCGAGTTAGTCCGACCATTAAAATTTTTGAACCCTATGAATCCTGCATATTACCATAGTCAAGACAATGGGTAACACGTGGGATTCATAGATTAAAAAATTTTGATTGAACTAATTCAAAAAGAGCAACATTATGAGAATATTCTTAAAAAGATAATGTGAGGTTGATCAACCAATAAACTGGTATTGTAAATTTGTTTTATCTCGTTAATGTTAAAGTTTTATACATATTTATTATATAACATTCACCATTCATTTGAAGGAATATAATGAAATACCGGTAACCGTTTACGATAACATGATATGAATCAATGATTTCGGTTCTTTGTATTTATAATACTAATAATACTAATTAGGCCTTTATACCATTTCTTGATGTAAGTTTTATCAAAATATCATTTTTAGCAATAACAGCAAATTTTTCTTCCCTTTGCATATCTTTAATTTCCATAGCTAATTCAAGATCAAATTTTTGCACGATCAAACAGACCATCATTTTAATAATAACCATTGCGAGTCTCTCTGCCGGACCTTTTTTTTTTTTTTTAAAAAAAAAAAAAAAAAAAAAAAAAGTAAGTTAATATTAAATATCATTTCATATACGAATAAGAACAAACTAATCACAATGTTTAATTACATATTCGAACTCCAAATCCAAACGGGCAATATGTGTTCGGTTTAATATTTTTGATATTTTCTCGTGAAAATCGTGATGGGTCAAATTTTTTGGGGTTAACAAAGTATGAAGGATTTTCATGATACAATGGAATACAATAGAGGATAGTGGTGTTGTCTGCTTGCAATTGGAAGTTTTCTACTGTTTTGGGACGTACAGTATCTGTTTTTACTAAGCGGGCAAAAAAAGTACCTGGCGGATAAACCCGAAGAGATTCTTTTACCACTTGTGTTAAATAATCTAACTGGGATAAGTCTTTCGTTGAAATGATAAAAAATTATGGATGTTATAAATGGTATATAATTAATTTATCTTTATTATAACTACAAAAATTTATACCTTCAAGTGTAGGTAACCGGCCTTTTAACACATCGTCAATTTCATTTTGAAGCTTTGCTTTAACATCCGGATTCTGTGTTAAAGCGAATAAAGTATAAGGAATCACGACACCAGTTGAGTGGTATCCAGCAGTCAAATTTCCGCTGATAATGCTTCTTATCTATTTTCAGTAACTTGTTATTGTTCATTGTCTTCATCATAAAAAAAAAAAAAAAAAAAAATAAATAAAATTTATTAAATTTTTAAATTTATACCTTTTCATCACTAAACGGGCATCCTGTGTCAGGATCATTTTCCGTTATCAAAATATCAAAAAAATCTTTGACATGTATGGGTTTCTCAATATTCTCAGTTTTCATGTTCCTATTTTTCCTATCATTAATTAGCTTATTCAACATAATACGATAAGAATCGAGTGATTGTTGGAAATCATTTTCATGAATATTATCGATGAGACCAAATTGTTTATCAAACAAGCCAATCAACATGGCATCGTAATATTGCCTGAATTTTTTAAAGTCGAAATCCTGAGGTGTCTCGTCACTTTTTTTTTCATTAATTTTATATAAAGTGAAAATATCCTTTATTAATATTGAAGGTAACATTTCTACATTCTATATGATCAGATTGTTTGATTACCTTAAAAGCACCTTTGAGGTTGCTCGCAAAGCAAATTCGAGACATTGCTCTTGCATTTTGATAATAACGCTATTTTGCGAATTCAGATATTCTTCCCATCGTTTGATAAAATGAATTCCGACATTTCGCATACTATCATATTTTATTGCCAAAACTATATATACGATTTTTTTTTAAAATAAAAATTAAAATAAAATAAAACGAATAAGGAAACATAAAGTGCTTTCTTAAAAGATTAATTACCTTCTTGACCAAGAGCAGGTCCAAGCACTTTTCTAAGTTTCAAAGCTCTTTCGGCATTATAAATCTGAAAATTATCTTCACCCAAAAGTGGTTCCGCAAATTTGAATATTTCAATAGGTCTATCACCAATATGTAAAGTTGCTTTCATTACTTCAGAATCTACCACAGAAATTGTATTTTCATAAGGAAGATTGGATGTGACAATTTTTCCTTGTTTCGCGTGAAGCATACGTAGAAATGGAATAAATCCTCCAGCAGAAGCTATATCAATATCATTTTTTTTTGTGAAAAAAGCTTGAAACTTATTGTAAATGATAGTTCTAAATGGATAAATAAGACATAGAACTAAAATTATATATGGGATATAATCTAAAACGTAGTTTAACATTTTGATATTTGAGTTTGAAAGTGAATCTTGATGCAACATTTCTTGTTGGAAATTTCCTATGGGAAATTTTCTCTTAATTTATATCATACAAGTTTTAGTGATATATATACGTATTATGATTTGTAAATTATTTACGTATTTGGGTCAACAATAAGCTACATACCAAATTCAGCAAATTTAGTAAATCCGGCAGAATTTCTTTAAAATGTACATAGGGATTAGAGATGGCAATGCGGCATGGTATGCAAAACATGCAATTAATTCTGGCCAGCATTAAGAAATTAAATCATAACTTTGGCCAAAACATGCATGCATGCAAAAAATGTGCATGATAAAATGAAAATTTGTATTTTGCCCATCTCTAATGGGGATACACATACTAACAAATTCGTATAATGGCGAATGCTTGTAGCCTTTATATAGTACAATATCGATATCGATATTACGCTAATAAATTCGCGTTCTGGTTAAATGCTTGTGGTAACAAGCTTTTGCATAGTATCTTGTACAATATCGATATTAATAATTCGTTCTGGTGAAGTTACTAGCGAAATCGACATTCGGAATATTAAGTTATGTGTTACTTTGCAACTTCTGACAATACTTTTAATAATTTAAATGTTGTATTTAATTAGGTTTAAATGACTAATAAAATATTTTTATACGCTTATTTTTTGACGACAATCTGTACAGATTATCAACAATAATATAAAAAGACCCGTCAATTATTTGTAATTTTGAATATTTTAGAATAATATATTTTTTTCTTTGTTGAAAAAGAATTTTATAAACTAACAGAATGATATTTATAAATCTTGCAATTCTGTATAGAACAAGACTTTTACTAAAACGCAACTATGGTGTTTTATACATTATCTCAAAAATTAGATAGTTAATTAACACGGTGTTTCTTAGATAAAAATGTTCTATGCCCTCAAAAACCCTTCCCAAACCCAAACCTTAACATGAAAAAATTTTGGAATAAAAATTTTGTGTACAAAACTTAGAAAATATAAAAAATATAAAAAGCATAGAATAGGTGTAAAACACCATAGGTGGTATAAATTATATAAATAACTATGCAAATCTACATTGGTTTTGTAAAGTTTTTATAAGATTAAATAAAATTTTACACCTTACATAAAAATTTTACATAGATTTATGTAAAAACGTACTTTTTAATTTAAGTTTAGTATATGCTGCAATAATATTTTTTTTTTGCGGCATAATCATAAATTTTATACCATTTTAAAAACCACATGTCATTTTTAAATTGAAAAATTACATGCAATTGACATAAATTTGAAATGTGGAAAAACGTAAGGAGTATAATTTACTACCATACTGCATTATACGAAATAATTTAATTTTTTTGAGTTGACACAATCTCCATACGAGTTACTACGCCAGTACTTATATATTGTTTGTAGAATCTCCATTGCTTGATGCGACATATGGGACAAATTGTTATTATTATTATAAAACTAGAGATTCATCCTGAATATAATTCAATTACCTGTAATCATTCAAAGGGTTTGCTCATGGGATTTATCACAGGCTTTTATCTTATATACGCAATCCTATATTACCAGAACAAATATCTGAAAGTATAATCGGGTTGAAGTATGTTAATTGATCATTAATATTTTATTTGCATGCAAAAGATTTATTAAGAAATAAAAAATAGTTTGACTTGACATTAATAACATCTTATTTTAGTCTCAAGCAAAAAGGGTTGAAAACGAAGCGCCAATCCCTACCATGAAATTACTGGAGCTGGTAAATAACAAACATTCCTAGACAAATTGCTAAATGTTTGAAATAATACAATTAAATAAAATATATTGGTAAAAAAAACTTCTCTTAACAATTTTACAAGTAAATAAAATTTTGGTTCCCCAATATAACACAATATAGGGTAACGATAAAAATTTCAATAAACTTTCATTTTTTAATATATTTCTCGGTGACAGTAATGGCAGTGGTAATGAATACGCTAATCGCATTGAATATTGACTTATTTCAAGTTCCTAAAGATATGGACAGAAGTAACGACGAAAAAACTAGCCTTTAAAAAATGTAAATAAATACTGTAATAAATAACAATTTAATGAAAATATATGGTTTTCAAGTAAGCTTACTCATTTTTCACGTTCCGCCTTAATCGCACTTAAGAAAACAAATTTTAATTCATTGGAAAGTGCATTATATTCTCACTTCATTCTTGGACTTAACCTATTATATATTTGCTCTAATTCAGGTGTTAAAAAATTGTTATCTTGATTGTCTGACCATTTTGGGCGTTTTGATAATTTAGAGCGGCTTTGGTTTTTGAAATACTTTTGCTAGTTGAAGCATTTTCGGTGCCTGTACCTGTCATTTTTTTAAAAGTGAGTTGATCATACGATTAATTTTCCCACAACTTTGATGATTGTATATTATATCAATTCATGGTCAGAGATGTTAAATGATCTCATGACTTAAATGAATAATGAGCAGTGGGTCGCTGGGTTATTAAAAAAATTTTAAATATATCAGAATTTGAATAAATAGATTGATTACTGGCATAAAGAAGATTGAAGTTGATTTTTCAATGGTTCTTCTTTTTTAAATAATATCCATAAAGGCACACGCAAAATTTACCGACATGTCTATTAAAATGGTGACTAATTCCACTCTGAAATACATATATCATAGAGTACTCCGTGGGTATAATAATGATAACAATCATTTGTAGCGTTTCTAAGACGAATATATGACTGATCGAAATTTGATTTAAAATTTTAATCATATCCAGCTAATTTTAACGTGATGTAACTAATACGAAAGTGCGATATTATGAATCTGTTCTCAAAAAAATAATGAAACCTTGACATACAGAATAATTATTTTATAATTACTGATATATATTAGGGCAAAATAATATCATATTCCGTATCATAAAATAAAGTTTACTGCACCTTAACACAATATTATTAACTAGTCCCGTTAAATTTATAAACTAATTTATTCTTTCTTTTTTAAAAAGTCTCAATCTCAATCAATGTATAGTAATCAAATGCACTGCACATGCTCAACTTTTATAATTTCTAATTGAATTTCAAATTTTAACCTAATAAAAGTTAGTCGCATCAAATGTTTTTATATTAAACTTAAAATTGCAAAAGCCTTTTATCTAAAAGTTTAATGGCAACATATATATATTTAAGTGGCTTTTGACAAATCATCAAACTATGTATGTATTTAGTTTTAAGCCTTTTTAAACTTTTATTAAAGCCTATTATATTAAAAAAGCAACTTAAGAGCGACGTATGTCGTCTCCGTGACGGTCCGGTCTTAGAGGTTTTAAAAAAAAACAAATTTCACTAATAAGGCCACACAAATTTATTTACCTGGCTATCATAACATGAAACATTTAAATAGAACCGTCAAATCGAATTTTTTTGTAAATTTTTATACACCCAATATTTCTAGTTCACGTAATTTGCTACCTATAAAAAGGATATCAAGAAATGCATAAATATAGAATAATAAAATTTATTATTAATTAAATAACAAAAATTTTAATTATCTTTATATTTATAACTACTATTAAATGGAATAAATAATCTGATTTATATCTATTTGCATATCTTTATTTTTTATATTTTGCCGTAATTCTAATAAAATATTTTCTTATTATGCTATTCTGTTGCTGTTGGTTGTTTTTTTGGATCATATTCAACATTTCTTAATTAATCCGCGTATCATATTGGTCGTAAACCATCACAAACTTGTAATTGAAATTGTGGTTTGGATTTTTAGTTTAAAAATACAGGTTTTCTTTATAAAATTTCCCATAAGATCATACCAAAATGAATAAATTTCTGATGCTTTAGTATATAAATGTTTGTTCATGGCTTCAGGAGCAATATATGATAAAATTCCATAAATTCCATCCAGAATTTTATTTTGATGTAATATTAGCCGTTATCGAAAGCTCTAAATCTGCAATGTATAAAATATTTAATAGAATATTTCAACTAAATAAATCATGATGTATAAGATCTTGAGAATAAATTATCAGAATTATCATAAGATCATATGTAATACATTGTAACAGAATTACTGTAATTTGTCTCTCTAACCTATTTGTGCTATGGCATGTAGATTTTTTCGCAAACAACCTACTAAAGCATTTTCCATAATATGCCAATAATCTTTATCTTTTGATACACTGAAGCATCTTAAAAAAGTTGGACCTTTAAGACCAAAATCACAATATCCCTTTAATTTATTAATTTATTATTAAATGAAATAAACATTTGAATGGTTAATTTTAATGATAAATCATGAATAATATAATTAATAAAGTAATTAATAAAAATCACCTTTCTTATAATTCTTTATGATAATTATTTGAATCATGAAGTAATTTAAGTGCAACAGGTCTGTTTAAGTTTATTAAACCATTCAGTACGATATACAGTTGCTAAACCGCCTCTACTTATCAATTCGTTATATTTAAATTTATCAAAAGAAGTATTAGATAACTGATATTTACTTTCGATTATTATTATTTTAAAATCACCTCAATTTCAAAGTTATGCATCCTTTAACTAATATTTATTTAATAATATTTTTTTGTAATTGATCTATGAACTAATAATCAATGAAAATTGTGAATCAAGGATACAAAAATGACCACATTAACTTCCTCTATTTCTGATTTTAAAAAATTAACTCTCACGCCTTGAGCATGCTTTGTTCTATGATATTAGGTTAACTAAGTTATAGATAACGTTAATAACATGCGTTAGCAATCACATACTGTGTGTCGCCTGAAAATTAAGGCTTGTAACAGAAATTTTTTTACAGCAACTCATAATAGAGATCATAATAACTCTAATGCTAACAAACCAACCTTCACCACATACTGTAGTTATCATCTTAGCGAGCTAGTTCTGTAAGGAAATTTTTACATTATTCATGACAGAAATTACGATCATTTCAAACTAATTCTCAAATAGGTTGTAACAGAATTTTTTATAGTATTCACGATAGAAATAATAGTAATTCCGATACAAACTAACCATCATTTTGTTATTACTAGTTAATGAAAACGTTCTTTAACGGAAGTTTAACCACTTAACTTTGGTCATCGTAATAGTATTTTTTTTTATGTCAATTTAAATTAGAAACGATCTATAGCAGGATTTTTTATTACATCATAGTAGAAATTATGATAATCCCAATGCAACACAGCTCAACCTTAACTATATACTGTAATTACCGGAATAACTCAGCCACTATATATATCACATTGGCAATAAGTTCTGTAAAGAATACTTCATAGTAAATCATGATAGTTCAAATGCAAACAATTCATGAGTATGGAATATGAAGACCTGTAAATAATTTCAATTATCATCGCAGTGATACCTATTCCTATAAGAAATGCTGATCATTGGAATACTGTATAACAATTATTTAGTCGAAATTATGATTATTCTCGCTCGGATTTCATATTAAACACTGTCTTTATTAGACATTATGAAGATACATGATGGGAGTAGTGCTCCACTTCATCACTTCTCTTCTGCTATTACATACTGTGCTCATAACAACTCTATTTGTCTTCTACTATTACATACTATGCTCCTAACAACTATGTGTGCACGTGAATATGTCCCGTGACGAAGCATAATTGAGAATCGCCAACGCTAAGGTGTGGCGCATCTCTCTCTCTTTTTTTTTTTTTTTTTATAGCGAGTCCAAGCCCATGCCTATAGTACGTCATACTCAACTCGTTACATACAACATCAGAAATATTTTTCAGCGAGTTCGAGCCCACGCTATGGTGAGCGCATTCAACTCTGTACACATGACAACGTCTACATAAAATAGCGAGTTCGAGCCCACGTTATGGTGCGGCGCATTCGACTCGTTACACATGACAACAGGCAGGGTGCTAGGTGCAATGAATGAGAGAGGGCGGGAGGGATGGGAGCCAGAATCTTATCGGGCATCGAAGAGAACAAGTGACAAGACAAGCGAAGTAAGAAAGCACTGAGATTCCCCAATTTCTCTCACATGTATCTTTATAATCTCTGCTGCATGCATACGTACCTACAATCTCTATCACATGCATCTATAATCTCCATTGCATACGATCATATGCTATTACCTTTTCATATAAGCCTCAATTTCATATAAGCCACAAATCAGGTTATCCTCGCGATAATAACCCTAGCGTGACTTCGTCAACGCATAGGGCTATAATCCCATAACTAACTCAATTTTAATATTCTATGCAACGAACTCAACTTCAACCACATACTGTAGTCACCGAATGACGAGTAAGTTCTAGTTGTTTACACTAAATTATGGTAAAAATTATGGTAATCTAGTACTCAATTTAACCTCCGTGTAAACCGCATTGGCAAATTCTGTAACAGAATTCTTTACAGTGGATCATGATAGAAACATGATAATTCCAATGTAATTACATGTATACTACAATAGATGATAATTTCTGTAAAAGAATTTTTAACAATATGATTAAAAAAAAAAAAAAAAATCAAATAACATGGGTGACGCATTCGCGCCACCCATCACACTAGTTTATTTCTTGTTATTTATCTTAGTTATGATCCGTGCATGATGATTATCACAATGATCTGAGTAACCTAAATTTTTATATAAACAATGCGTTGTTTTGGTTGTCTTTCTATGAAAAAAAAAAACAATAATACGAAGCTAAATACAATTAATATTTAAAACCAAATATAATTCATATTAAAAATGTTAATACCTTATAGCAAGAAAGGTTTTTTATGAATTATTTACAAACTATTTTATACATATTTACGCTATTATCAAGAATGAGGAAAAAGAAGCCCAAACGTTCATATATTTGGATATCAACGTTCGGGATTGTCAACTAGCCTCTCACATTAATTTTATATTAAAGAGATGATATCCTATGGCAGATGATAAAGATGATCAAATCTGGATAAGAATAAATACAAAGCTTGAATCCGTTTTTGGACATTAAAGACTCCTAACGATGAAAATAAAAAAACATATATTGTTTTGAATTTATTCGCTACAATACTGGAATGAAACAAGCAAATATCCCATATTTCAATGGGCTGAATGGGCCAATGCTACTTTTGGTAATATCGAAATTTTTATAAAAATAGTAAGGTTATTTTCCAATGAAACATCCTTTAACTTTTAGTAATTAATTTTTTAAAGGTTCTGATACGATCACGAAAAAGAAACCAATTTAAAAAGAGGCCACGAATTTGAATTAAAGTCAATGAATGAATGGATTAATAAAAAATCTTGATAAATTCTACATTGACTTTGAAAACTAGATCAAATAATCATGGCGAAATATTTAAGAAACTAATAAAGGTTCTTCATGAAAAAATATCCTAACATCTTTCGATTTTTATAATTCTGGGATTGTAACAGTTTAAAAATGGATTTAAATTTTGAATCGGCAATGGCTGCAGCAAACGAAAGGTTACAATAAAATATCCACATATTTTATTTATCAGCCTTTTTTAAAAACTGCGTGACTTAAGAACGGAACAACCGACACATTTAATATTCTTCCATGTACGTACGTAAATAATTTTTAAAGAAGTAATATGAACTTTATTTATTCATAAGCAGGTAGTTAACATATATGTGTGTCGTGCATGCATACTCCTCTAGATACAATTAGGGATGGGCAAATCGAAGAATTTTTTACAATACAGCACAGGCCTGCATTATAGCTAATGCGGGCCAAATGTTCTAAATTTTGAAGGTATCCGACATATTCTAGCCTTTTGAAACATTCCGGCTGCACAATTGATTTAATATGTAGTAATATCTAATCATGTAATTGTCTATTTAAATGTATATGAATATATAACATAAATGTAATGAATTTATTGCTGTATTGTAATCTGTCAACATAGTGACGTGAATGACCCAGATCCACCGATGTCAGGTGTAATGATTTTTCTTAACTCAAAATTTCACCTATGAAATCACTTTTTTAAAAATTTTTAAGCGAACTTCTTCTGATCTTAATCTAATATGTTTTTGATTTCATTCACACCTGATCTTACAATTTACCATCAAACTTAAATCCAATATAATTTTACCTTTGATAGCAATATTTGGCTCTATTAAGATCTCTTTTTACACCAATTCCATTTCAGTAACATTCTGCCACACTTGACATTTCACCAGCGTAACCCATCTCTGCTAATTTTCGATAATATATTAATGCTTATTCATCCTTTTCAACTCCAATTTCATAAGATAACAATTTCCAACATTTTTTGTTCCATAGCGTCCCCCATCTCTGCTGCTTTTTTATAATAAATGAAGGCCTTATATTTATCCTTTTCAAACCAATTCCATGACGACAACCAAATCCAACACAGCTGTTCAATTAGAGCCACCCATCTCTGTTGACTTTTGTGCATAAATGAATACTTTATGTTCATTTTTTTCAATTCCAATTCCGAAAAAATAGAAGGCCCTAATTTCAAAAAAAAATGCAAGAATTCTTCCCATTCATGTAGATTTTTGATAACAAATGAATGCCTTATGTTCATCTTTTTCAATTTATTTATCAAAACGATATCAATATGCAAGTATAATTTGAATCATAGGATTGATTTGATCATTTAAGCAAGAATTGAGAATATTAACTGGGTTTTGCTTCTTCTTTATTATCATAAAAATTATTCTAATATGTCAAGAATTAAACTAGGATTTTTGCATTACAATAACTTTTCATTATATAGATTACATATTTCTTTAATAATTTCATTGATAAAATCCCTGTTATAAATTTTGCAACAATTATTGAAAGATTTTGGTTCATGTCTAAGATTGAAATCAAGAAATTAAAAACAAATATAAAATATAGTAATGTAGGAACGCTAAATTAATAATGACTCACCAATGGGTGACACTCCGTTATTTTCAAATCCGATAAATTCAATCGATTTCTAATCCTGTGATAAATCTTGAAACTTGTTATCTTCTAAATACAAATGGATATCAATGTTGGTTACCTGATTAAATTTACAAATAAGTTATTGTAATTTGACATTTTGATGCAGTTACTATTTTGTTCAAAAGAGTGAGTTACAATGATGCGGGTTCAACCACCATAAAGTAAAGTATGGTTAGAAAATAATATGATCCAAAGTGTATATTAGATATGTCTTTGTCATGAACTCAAGGGATAATATAAAAGGAATGTTTATTTGAGACGATTTAATTAATTTATAATAATGGATCACGAAGTATTAAACGGGAATAGAAAAAATAAAAAATAAATCAAAAAAAAAGACAAATAAGAAACGTAAAATTAAGTGAATAATCTTTAATTACCTATCATGTTTAGTAAGTTCATTTTCGGAATTATAGCAACAATTCCATCTTTCGAAATTATAATAATGGAGGCTTCAAAATTAATGAATAAATGCACATTTCGAAAATAAGTAAGACTTTTTAAATTACTTTTTCACCATGTTGAATTATAAATTGGAAAAACAAAATAAAATTCTTTGGTTTACGACAGGTTGAAACTCGCGATCAATGGTTACTTATTAATGCAGGTTGTAAATCACAAGATTATTATACAGTATTAGAATTATTTACAAGTTGAAATTTTGTATGTACTGCACTAGGTAAGACATCACTAATTAATTAAAACTATGTTAGTTAACTATTAAATTTTTTATATCAGAGATTTATGTTGTACGGATAGCACTATTTATTTTAAATAATAATAATGTCAATATAATAATTTAAAATGAGTCAAGATATCAAACTACCTGGAAATTTTCATGAATTTATCGTAAAATACTAAATAATAAAGTTACGTTTGAAAGTTTTCTATCAATATATAAGTTTTGAGAGCATAGTGGAAGTTTATTTTGATTGGTTGTTAAAATACCCGGAAAAAATGTAGATCATTCTCCGGATAAAGTATCGGCTATGCCCGGATGAAATTTTATTACTCACGAAACTTTCTCAATATTTTCTAAAGGCGCTTATTATAGTTTTACAATACATTAGTTAGGGTTCATAACTATTCATATTTCACAATGTATACAATATTATTTTATTTCGCAATAAGTAAAATATTTATTTTACAACAAATACTCTAAGTTTCGCGACAATCTGCTGAACAAAAATAACATACACAAACATTTCTAAACACTGCTACTATAAAAAGTATTTATAAACAACTTATAATCTAAATATAATAAAAAGGTAGAGTTTGGAATGTTAGTTTCGAATACGTAGTACTTTTTACTTATAGAAAACAAAGAACTACGTAGTTGAGACTAGTGTTTCGGGCGAAATTTCCGAAATAGGGCGAAATAGGTTTCGCCCAAAGACCTCAAATTCGATAATTCCGAAACTGGCGAAACTGCCGAAATGTCCGAAACTTGACGAAATGTCCGAAACCTGGCGAAATGTCCGAAAATTGGCGAAACTGAAACCTGGCGAAAGTTCCGAAATCTAATATTAGAAATTTTATTGGAAAAAATACCTAGAGCGTAGTGAAACGGAGAATGAGTTCAATTCGGGGGATGGTGTGAACAGATCCCACGAAATATTCACTTATCCGAAATATCATATATCAGTAACATGTGAATAGCGATAACGATAAATATCATTTAAATAATATTTGCAAATCCTAATGCTATTAACTTATCTAATATTTATTTAGTGATGGACCGGCGGAATTATGGTATTGGCTTCGAATTATCCCACGCATCACGTGATGGATAACACGCAGGATGATAGTATTGTGTAGTTATCTAATCAGGAAGATTTATTGATAGACCCTACAATGATTTTTCTTATAAGGCCACGCAAAGTTAATTTTCGTTTTGCATAACCTGGGGTTTCAAAATTCTGGTTGGCGGATTGTTTTTTTAAAAAAAATTAACTTTGCGTGGTCTAAATTCATTCATGTTCACATCTAAGGTAATGCAAAATTAATTCTTCGGTTTGCATAACATGGAATCAGAAAATTTTGATTTTTTTTATTGGACCTATCGGGTAATCCCGGAAGAGTAAGGTCATCATCGGGTGATACCGGAGAAAAAATTAAATGGCAAAAATGGAATAATTGTTACAATAGGAATTAAAAAAAAATTTTTTTTGGAAAAATTGAGTTGGCGGGTCGGGTTATGCAAAACGAAAAATTAACTTCGCGTGACCTATATTTTCTTATATAAAATTTTTTTAAAGACATGTTTCACAATTTGGTTCTTTAGGCTGTTTGAAGTTGATTCTTTGGTTAACATCACTTTTCCAGG
Organism: Gigaspora rosea; assembly: GCA_003550325.1. Taxonomy (NCBI): domain Eukaryota; kingdom Fungi; phylum Glomeromycota; class Glomeromycetes; order Diversisporales; family Gigasporaceae; genus Gigaspora; species Gigaspora rosea. Next base: position 55,197 of record QKWP01000760.1, read on the forward strand.
ACTCTCGGGAGGAGAGAGGGGGGTAAAATAAAACGAACATATAAAAATGAACAAATATGGGCTAATTTTATTGGTTGATATAAATCAGGTGACTGGCCAGCGTTTTGATTGGCTGTTCATTTTCAGGGGAGGTCGGGAGACTTCAGCTAATAATGCCTGACGAAACCCACGTGATCTGACAAAACATAATAGTTCGTCATTTTGTCAGTGACGAAACTATGACGAAACTTATGGTTTCATCAGGCAAAAAAGTTTCGTCAAGCATCTATAACTTCAGCTGTGGGGATGTTAACCAAAAAGTTAACTTCAAACGGCCTTAATGTTGAAATAAATTGAGTTAAAGGATTAAAATACTGGAAATTTTAAATAAATGTTTTAAAGTATATAAATTGTTATTTTACCTAGTATTATTTCTTCGTACTGTATGTATACTTCATATATTTCTATGTTTTTGCAAGCAAATTTGCTTATTATGCACTGTATTAAGAGATAGAGAAAACCAAATGTAGTAATTACAAATCAAATTATAAATTTATAATTTTGTGTACAAGAAAAATAATAGAACAATAGAATTCCAAAAAAGTAAAAAAAATCGAAAAGTTTCAGAGATTTCGCCATTTCGGTTTTGCCGGGTTTCGGAGGTTTCACCAGGTTTCAGAAGTTTCACCTATTTCGGAAATTTCAGATTTATTTCGCCTTTGTGAACATTTTGGTTTCGCCTTTCAGATTCTGAAAATGGATTTCGCCCAAAACACTAGTTGAGACAACTTTTATTTTTAATTGCTTAGGTCACTGAAACACCTTCAGACCTTTCAAAACTTTTACTTCTCATTTAGTTTCTCAATCTTTTGCATCCTGTTGCATTAGTTGTTAAAAAACAGTAAGTTTAAGGGTAAAAAACGATATATTAAGTCATCGTAGTAGTTACGTATTGCAGAAAAAAAATTATATATATCATGACTATCTTAACTTATTAAAGGTACTTTAAAAATTACAATTGACAACATAAAAAAAAAGATCTTCACCAATCAAATTTATCCTTAATCTAACCAATCAAAATGAACTTCCATTATGCTAGTTTTGAGCCTTCATCTTATAGAATATCTTAAACTTACTAATTTGTAGTAAAACTATATACCGTATTTACGCGAAATAACGCACATGGGCATTATTTCAAACATTGCATTTTCTTAAAATAGCATGCTGGTTTCGAAATAACGCCCATGTGCGTCCTAATATAATGCACACTCCAAATGCTGAATTAATAATCTGCTGAAATAACGAATTCAAATAAAAATTTTTTTAGTCAAAAAATCTGACTTAGATTGGAAAGGCTATGTATAAAATTAAGAAGTACAGGTTTTTTATGCATCACACATATATAACGCTCAAATTTTTCAAAATTAGACCTTTACCCCGAAATAATGGCCATGCGCGTACTCAAAATAATGCGCATCCCCTCGAAATAACACACAGGTGTGCGTTATTTCGCATAAATATGGTATGAAACTTAGATCCTTCACAAAAGATCAAATATAAAACCTTAAAGAAAGTTCTAATGCATATTCAGATGATTTTTGACTTAAATCTTTTAGAAATTTAACCCTCTTCAATCTTTTTCAATGATCTATCTCTAATCATTATCTTTTAAAATTAAGTTGGAATGTGCTTACTTATTGTGTGAGTCTTGCTCGTAATCTGTCACAATTCCTTTTTGACTAAAATGAAAAGATTTTTGTGTAAAATTTTATTATTATCTCATTGAACCATCTGTTCTATCTGAGTGAATTCTCGGATCTATCTGATCTATCAGAGCATACGCTCCAAAACATTTTTATCGTATTTATTGGATTTTTAAGTAAAAAAGAAGGCTTGTTTGAAGAATATGTAAATAGATATAGTGAACTCTAAATGTACCCTCACTAAATACAGTACCTCTAAATGCACACTCAAAATCCGCTACCTTATTTTTCTAAACTCATATTATTATTAGTTCAAATTTGTATTATTATAACATTTTGATCATTTGTATATTAATGTAATCGATCTATAAATTAATCACCAATAAATAAAATTAATACATTGTGAATTAAAGATATAAAAATGACCAGTTACGCCTTATTCACAGTCTCCTGTGCGATAATATCATCATATATTTATAATTCTTAACAATTAACTGTCATGCATTACGTTTTATAACAGAATTTTTTACAATAACACATGATAGAAATCACATAATCCCATTACAAACTAACTTCCTCAACCATTACTATGGTTACAAAAATAACTGTAATAGAAATTTTTAACTCAACCTTAACTGCATATTATGTGTGAATAGATTTTGTAACAGAGTATTTGACTATAGAAATTACAACTAGTGTTAGGGCCTGGGCGTTGCCTCAGGCTGATGTTTCTATTTTTTTTATCTAGTTCAAATAAACCTAATCTAGGTTAAAATAAAACCAATCTTGGTTCAAATGAACCTGGTCTTGGTTCAAAAAACACGGTCTTGGTTTAAATGAACCCGATCTTGGTTCAAACAAACCCGGTCTTGGTTTTTTTGAACCCTGTCTTGGTTTATTTGAACTTGACTTTGGTTTATTTTAACCTGATTTGGGTTCATTTGAACCCGATCTTGGTACAAATGAACCCAATGCGAACCCAAGTCGGAGGTTCATTGGTGTTAGAATTTTTGCATAGCCCGACTATTTTCATAGGAATATCAAATCTGTCCTCTTTTTTTGGATGGAGTTTGAAAAAATTCCAGAGTTAGTTACCCCAAGTAAGAATTTTTCAAGGGTGCATGGGTGAGAGGTATGGGCAAGAATTTTTAAATCATTTTCCTTTTCATAAAAAATATGACATTAGTAAAAATAGTGATGGACATTTGCACCTTAGAAGATGTAACTAGGTCTAAGTCCTGGGCATTGCAATAGGCTAGCAGTTTTAAATGTTTTTTATCTTAGTTTTTAATTGTTTTTTATTTTAAATTTTATAATTATTAATCAAAGTATATATATATTAAAATCCTTCTAAAGCTCAACATAATGAAAACTAACCCTAACCTTTAGGTCTTATAATTATTTTTAGGCCTCATGAGTGTTAGATTAAAGATATATATATTAAAACCCTCAACATAAAGAAAAACTAACCTTAACTTTAACAATTATTTTAGGCTTATAATTATTAGTATAAAGTTATATATATTAGAAACTTTTTATAAACTCAATATAATGAAAAAAGATATTTAAACTATAAATTTTAGATTATATAATTATAGGATAATTAAATTAATTATTATAAATATAATTATTGGATTAATATTTAAATTAAATTAATTATTTTACTTTTTATTAATTATAAATATAAATTAAAATAATAATAATACTTTTAAGCTATAAATACTTTACAGAAACTACCTAATTTTTTTCATTAATTTATTATAATTAAAGATATAATAAAATTATCAAATTATATCTTATAATAATCTTATAATACTCATAATAATCTTACAATAATCTTAAAATTATCTTATAATAATCTTATCTTATAATAATCTTAAAATAATCTTAAAATAATCTTATAATAATCTTAAAATAATCTTATAATTATTTTAAAAAAATCTTAATAAAATCTTAAAAACATCTTAAAAATATCTTAAAATAATCTTAAATAATAATCATATAATTATTTTATAATAATTTATAATTATTAAACTATAATAATATTATTATTTTTGGATATTAAATTTTAAAATAATCTTTTAATTATAAAAAATATAATATTAATTACTTAAATATTATCTTAAACTATCCTAAACTTATCAACAAAAAAGTGTATAGTAACTCTTAATATAAAAATGTTTTAAATAAAAAACTCTTAATATAAGATTTTGCTGAGTTCCAATAGAAAGTTTTATAATAAAAACCTTTTAATTTAAGAAAATTTTGATATAAAAAAGATTCTAACTAGACCCAGTAACATTTATATCAAGATTAACTATTTACAAATTAAATAAATTATATGCAAATTAATTAAATTAAATAATAATACATTTTTCTATTTTAGGCAGTCTCACTAGTACAGTCTTTCTCCTCTATAATTACCTTTTATTGAGACCATTTATTGATAAACTTATAAAAAAGACTTCTATATAATTACACTCTTTTATAATTACTAATTTTTTTGATACAAACGGTGTGATTATAGAGGAGGAAGATTGTACTTTATTAATATGCAAAGTATAAAAATTAATACACCTGTTTACTACTAATTTGTAAGTCTAATATTACCTGGCTGCTATTTGTAGATTAGGTGCCCAAGTGCAACCTGCTGTCCTAGTACAAAAAAAGCACTAGGTGGCTCTGTTAGACTACTGCATAATAAAAAGTACATTCCAAACTGAATAGAATAAACTTCAATAAAAGATAACTATAACTAAAAGTATGATATAAAAAGAGGGGTGATGGGAAAAGAAAAACTAAAAAACCAAAAAAATAAAGAAAAAACCAAAAATTTTCTATTGAAATATTTACTATAGGTACTATAAAAATTACTATGTCTAAGTATATATATAGCAAAAAACTGATAGAAAAAAGTTTTACTAAGTCTAAACAAAAAAAAGAATATTCTAGAAAGAAAGTTCATTTCAAATCTTTTTCAAAATATTATACATATTATTTATTGTTTATTTTAATAAGCCCAAAATTTGCTTGTGACTTGATTCAATATAGAACTACATTTTCAATTTGGAAGTAATAAATATTGCTAATCTTTTGGAAAGGTAAGCCAAAATGCCCACTTTGTCAAAATTTCAAAAGAGCTAAAGAAGTGAAGAAAAATACCATATAGTCTACTTGTAGTTTTTTAAAGAGTATAGTTTTTTTTATAAAATTAATATATTCTTATTTCTCCTCTTAGAGAGCTAAACCTAGTACTTTTTTTTTGTTAGTAAGTGATAAATTTTGAGCTTGTTAGCAGGAATTCTATGAACTTTGTCTTTAAATAACAAGTGCTGTTTCTATAGTAAGTAATAAACTCTGAAGCTATTAACAGATAGTCTATGAACTCTATTTCTAAATAATAAATACCATCTTATGGTTTTCTCATAAGTTCTTTTTAATTTATATTAAAATTTTATTAAAGCAAGTTGTGGAATTTATAGGTACAAGTAATTGTTGAAATGTGTTGTGCAATAATAATATTTTTAAAACTACTGTGTATACAAATTAAATAATTAATAATAATACTTTAAAAACTATACAGTCAACTCTCTTTATACTAAACCTGTTTATACTGAAATTGGGTTATAGTGAATCTAATTTGGCAGAACAGATTTTTCTATAATAGTTTACTGTATTTGCACATAATAGTGGGCCGGGGTGTTAATTCAAATTTTGATTTTTTAAAAAATTGACACTCATGTGCATTCTGAAATAACACACACCCACCTTATATAACTTAGTGATCAAAGGTTCATATTATTTTACCAACAATTACTTCAAATACAGAAAAGTTTATTTTATAGATATTTTATTTCATTGATAGCTCATTTTGCAAGTTTTTTTTTATAATTGCTTTAACCTTTAATTTTAAACCCAACTCTAACATCATTAATTAGAATTACATGTCAGTAAAATGAGCTGTTGAAAATATACTATCTACTGTAACTATTAAGGTAGGAGAGCATATATGTTTAGCCAATTTAATTCTAATAGTTACTGAAAGATAAGTTTATAATTTACTCAAGTAGAGGTCCTTTCAACAGCATACTAGCTTACTTCCTTTATGTTTTTTAAATAAAATTAGAGAAAACTTTTCTAATATTGTATTCTATTATATGTCTTTATTGAAGTCAAATTCATTCATTTATATACATTTGAATTTAATAGATGTCACATTAATAGCATTTAAACATGTTGTTTAACATGCTACATAATAGTATAACCAAGCCTAGCATGTTGATGTGCTATTGGGAATGTTTAAATCTGCACCCCTTAACACTTAACATGTTATGAAAATTTTACAAAAAGGACAATTATATGGAGGTGAATCAGTAAAAAGAGACAAATCATTTTTAGTAAAATTTTTTTAATTTTTAAATTAAAATATCTTAACAACTATTTAATCAAATTTGCTAAAAAATTTTTCATTTTAATCTTGAAATTATATAGAATTAAAATAAAAAAAAATTTATTAAATTTATTAAGATAGTTGTTAAAATATTTAAGCTTAAAGTCATAAAAACTTTTATTTAGAAAAAATTTGCCACTTTTCTACTGACTCACCTTCATATATCAATCAAGTTTACCTAGACTTTGGCTAACATTTAATGAATTATAAAAAAAATAGAATTAAAGTTATCTATACTAAATAAAGAGAAGATCTATTTACAAATTGGGTGTAAACTAATCAAAAAATTTGAATCTAATATCACAATTTTGAATTGTGACACTTCAAGCTAAGAACAGGTAATTCTAAATTGTAAATAAAGTTAGACTTCTCTAGGTGCACTCTAAATGTATGCTCAGGGCTGTCCCGAATATGTGCTTGAACTTTGTAAAATGCATTTTTTTCTTATTATTCTCTATATGCACGCTGTTAAAGTGTAGTCACAAGGGCGTGCACTTAGAGAGGTCTGACTGTGTATGCAGGTTTTTATCTCGATTGATAATCATTTAAAAAAGGGTATTGTTTTTATTGGAATTCACACTAACTGAATATATAATATATATACAGTTATCTTTATCTTATTCGAACAGGCATCCCAGGAGTATAGAGAAAGTCCGAAATATAAAACTTCTCTTTCTAAAACGAATTCTATTAGAAATTCGGTATATAAATATTACTGATAATAATAACAATAATAATAATAATAAAAAGTTCAAAATCTCTTAATCCAGTTTGATCTGTAAACAACCAAGGATCATAAATATATATTCCACAAAACGTGTGAAAAAACTTAAAAAAAAACCGTTTTGAGCAATTTTATCACAATTTTTACTTTTATGCAATTTTTGCTTTTTCGCATTTTTTGCTTTTTCCATTTTTTGCTTTTATTACCCACTGGGTCACTATTATCTGACCCGGGTTATGACCTGGGTTAAATATCTGACCCTCTAGGTTACTATTATCTGACCTGAGTCAGAACTCTGGTTTAATTAATTATATAGAATAAATTTTATTCATAATATAAAATAAATTTATTTAAATAAAGATTATATGTACTGATTAACTTGAGTTCTGATCTGGAATAGCAAATTTATTATATTAATTCAATATATCCAGAAGAAATATATATAAAATATTTGTGCTGAAAATTTTAGTTCAGATTTTCAAGAGTCTGGTATATAAAGGGCCAGATTAGAGAGATGCGACTGTATATATGTTTTCATTAACTAAGAAATTTTTTGTCTCCATTTACTATAATAATAAATGCTTGTTGAAAGCCAGTATATACTAGATTCAGGTAATGATTATGCGCCGTTGGAACAATATTACAATAAATGCAATTAAGTTAATTATGCAGTAATCAGTGTTTAAAATTCAAATCTAAAGTTATGTTTTCAAAAGAACATAATTTAAATTTTTATTGTTCTCAAAAACTTTTTTAATGTTCATTATATATTAAATAAATTCAATATTAATTTTTAAAAAATGTTCATATTCTATACTTACAATTTATATACTAAGTTCATACTTATCTATTAATAATTTTTTTAAAGTTTGTATATAGTTTTTTATATTTTTTCAACATAATACAATATATTATACAATTCAATTTCTAATAATTTTGTTAAATTTCAAGTGCTTTTCATATTTGCTTATAATAAAACAAGACTTTCTATAATATTTTACTGATACTACTATTGGTTAATGTGATAAGTTAGAATCAAATTACTTTGTTATTTAACTATTTAAATTTCATACTAACAAATACTTTGTATCTTTTTGCTTGCTTAGTATTAGCATATCATTTGACACAAATCATCTATATAAGTTTATACAATAATAATACTCCTGCACAATTAATGAATGTTTTATTTTAAAAATCTTTAAAGATGATTTTCTTAATATTTATTTGTTATCTATATTGTGCAACTTTAAATATATGTGCTATACATAGTATGTATATACATATGTACATATGTATATACATATATATATTTATGCAGAATTTGTTATGATCAAATTACATTATCAATTGATGAACATTTTATATAATTTATTGTTCTCATTAATAAATCTAAAACATAAAAATTTTATAAATGTTCTCTTTGAACCATCAAATAAAAGAACCTTTTCTAAATATCAATGTTCTTAAAAAAATTCAAATGTTCATTAAGAACCATGAGAACATTGAATTTTAAACACTGGCAGTAATTTAATCAACTGAACTGACTTCTAATTAGAAATTTATACAGGTTTTTATTTTGATTGATGATCATCTAAAAAAAAGTTCTTTGTTTTATTGGTGTTGTCAATTTTTTTGATTTATGCTAACCGAATGTATATACTATATATTTCTATTTTTATAACTAAATTCATTAAAATAAATTTTTTTTGTTTACTATAATATTAAATGCTTGTGAATAACCATTATATGCTATACTAGATTAGGAAAATTTGGACAACCTGATTATGCGCCGTTAGAATGTTCTATTATTGATACTATAATAATTGATCATTTGGTATGCATTATTAATGTTCAAAATATTCAATCATCTAAACTAATTATGTGCTTGAATTAATGCTATATAGGAACATCCATGATTCGGCATTGTATTGTATAATGATAGAGCCCTTAAAGGTAATGCTATATTTGTATTATTTTGTATTATCTTTAATATCCCAATAACACTACTGATTTAATGTAAATTATGAATACCCCTATATGAAACTCTCTTCGCTATTTTGAAGATACTAAATTATCATATATTAAGTTCGAATAAACAAACTATCAATTAAAAAATATGAAGTTTAATTTTGTTGAATAAATTTTCTGTAAGTGTAATCATGCTTTTATAAGATTACCGAGGTTTGACTTTCAAAAGATAATTTTAAAATTATATGCTATAACTGTTTTTACATTGTGTTATTATTAAACCTTCGGAATACAGTTCATGAATCCTTTAATTAGCAACTATAATACACAATCTTTAAAAGCTTATAAATAAAAAACTAAAGTTATAAATCAAATCTCTTCATAGAATAATAAAATCAAACCTAAAGAACAAAGTTATGAAGCTAATTTTTTAAATTACTTAGTATTTAATAGAGTTATTTCTTATTAAAATTAACCTAATTTATTAATTAAATTAAAAATTTGGCCACCTTAATTTTGCCCAGAACTACTGATAATATCTTAATTCTGCCCAAAATTATTAAAAATATACTATAGTTAAATTTAATATTATAAAAATTCTAATTTCTCTCTCTTTTTCTTTTTTTTCTTTTTTTCTTTTCTTTTTTTTTCTTTTTCTCTCTTTCTTTCTTTTTTCTTTTTCTCTTTCTCTCTCTCTCTCTTCCTCTCTCTTTTTCTCTTTTTCTCTCTCTTATATATATTTCTAATTTAATATATACTTATATTAACCAATCATATTAGGTTATTTTTGTGTAACATGGCTCCAAATTTGGCCACTATATTTATAACTTGTTGATTTAATGGTTTGTGCACTGTACTTTAAGGTTTTGTTTATTGATCAGAACAAGTATTTACAATTAACAAGAACTGATTTTTGCCAATTACATAAATATTCGTCCTATTCTATTTATGGAATTGTGTCGATCGTTGAACAAAAATCTCTGCATTTCTTATCGTTAATGCATTAACCTTATTTTAAGGAATTACAGTAAATTAATGTATATTGTTCTATTCAACAATATATTGTTATGAATAATAATAGATTGCTAAGCATATTATAACCAGTATTTAAAATTCAATGTTCTCATAGTTCTTAATGAACATTTGAATTTTTTTTTGAATTTTTTTAAGAACATTGATATTTAGAAAAGGTTCTCTTATTTGATGGTTTAAAGAGAACATTTATAAAATTTTTATGTTTTAGATTTATTAATGAGAACAATAAATTATGGGACCTACTATTTCCACTATGGAAAATTGCTATTTCCACTATGGTTACACAAGATTTTCTATTTTTAGAATTCAAAATAATCTATGCACTTATGTTACACAAAGGCCTGGTGCATTGTTTTTGCAAAAATAATTTTTGGCTACACACTGCTAATGTTGTGTAACATTATACAAGTCTAATTTTGGTAACCTAACCCTGGTCGGCTGGCTTAATGCTGGTGGGCACTATCATGATAATGCCCCAGTGGGGTCAGACATAATTTCTGCCCACTCTAACCCTAAATTTAGAAAAAGTATATGTACTGTGATTGGATGTATTTAGGGTTAGGGTGGGCTGGAATTATATCTAACCCCGCTGGGGCATTATCATGATAGTGTCCACCAGCATTAAGCTTAATGCCGGCCGACCCAGGGCTAGTTTACCAAAATTAGACTTGTGTAACATTATACAACATTAGTGGCGTGTAACCAAAAATTATTTTTGCAAAAACAATGCACTGGGCCTTTGTGTAACATAAGTGCATATATTATTTTGAATTCTAAAAATAGAAAATCTTATGTAACCATGGTGGAAATAGCAATTCCCTAAATTATATAATATGTTCATCAATTGATAATGTAATTTGATCATGACAAATTCTGCATAAATATATATATGTATATACATATGTACATATGTATATACATACTATGTATAGCACATATATTTAAAGTTGCACAATATAGATAACAAATAAATATTAAGAAAATCATCTTTAAAGATTTTTAAAATAAAACATTTATTAATTGTGCAGGAGTATTATTATTGTATAAACTTATATAGAAGATGATTTGTGTCAAATAATATGCTAATACTAAGCAAGCAAAAAGATACAAAGTATTTGTTAGTATGAAATTTAAATAGTTAAATAACAAAGTAAATTGATTCTAATTTATCAAATTAACCAATAGTAGCATCAGTAAAATATTATAGAAAGTCTTGTTTTATTATAAGCAAATATGAAAAGCACTTGAAATTTAACAAAATTATTAGAAATTGAATTGTATAATATATTGTATTATGTTGAAAAAATATAAAAATTATATACAAACATTAAAAAAATTATTAATAGATAAGTATGAACTTAGTATATAAATTGTAAGTATAGAATATGAACATTTTTTAAAAATTAATATTCAATTTATTTAATATATAATGAACATTAAAAAAGTTTTTGAGAACAATAAAAATTTAAATTATGTTCTTTTGAGAACATAACTTTAGATTTGAATTTTAAACACTGATTATAACTGATTTACTAGACCATAAAAGGTGAGCTTTATTAAAATTATAATCTCGTCTAANTAGTATGAAATTTAAATAGTTAAATAACAAAGTACTAGACCATAAAAGGTGAGCTTTATTAAAATTATAATCTCGTCTAATTTGTTTATTTTGAATGTTAATTGATATTAAACGAGTGGCGATAAACAAACGCTTATAGTAAATATATAAATACTTAGTTAAATAAATTTTGATATTTTATTTTGCAATTAAAATGCCTGTGTAAAAAAAGCTTAAATTTACAAATTAGTTTATTTTTTCGTGAATAAGATTAATATTAGTATTGTACAGATTATCGTATGATTTATTATAAAAAATTTTAAATAATATGATTGTGAATAGAACTCACAAAAATATTGCCACTTAATAGTAAATGGAAGAAGCCGAGGTTGTAAATAAACAATAACTTCACTGTTATTGTTACTTAAAGATCATATATTCCTTACATTTCTGAGAGAATAGGGAATGTGTTCAATTATATTCTTTAAATTTTAAATTCTGTACAATGAAAGTTTGTAATTATTGTATATGTTAGCTTAACATAAAACAAATCAATGAAATTTTCTATATTAAGGTTTGACTTTTGATCATGCAAATTATTACAATTGTAAAAATCATTCCAAAATCTGAAAAATGGTTTCTCACATTTCAATTCTTGTCGTTATTTATCTTTATAAAGAACAATCGTTTATGCTTACAAGGACTCGCTAAGTACAAAATTACTAAGGAATTATCCCAGACAATTAAATTTAAGTATTTTTCCACAGACCAACCGCCTCAGATATTCGCAAATGGAGACATCATATTTATATCGGGCAAATATATTGTCGAAAATTCAGAACCATGCTTCACGGTTGCATACTCAAGCATTGTTGACAGTGGAAATCCCAATCGTGAATTTGACACAAGCGATCTTTCTATAACTATCCCACATTGTTTGTACTTTGTAGTTGTAAATCGCTTGCTGAAAAAAGTTGAAAACTTAATTCACTTTGGTATAAAAACGGTTGAATATAACTCTGTAATGGGTAGTTCTAATGTTAAAATGAACATGACAATCATTTACTCTCACCAATTGCCCAGGTTTAAATATTTAGGCCATATGGGCTCTAATATTAAATTATGAACCAACTATGTTATTTCAGGGCTTTTTAAAATTTCAAAAACAGGCAAAATAATGAACTAAACCACTGACATTGATTATCTAAAAACTTTGATGGGCAATATTAGTGGATCAGAAAGCTCTATCTCTATGACAGCAGGTGCTCCATCAATAATCGATATTTATTGATAATGATATCGAATCAGCTGCCACACATAACCCACAAAAACAATATAGTTCATTTGAAATGCCAATGAATATCATTAATTCAAATGTTGAAAAAGTCAATCTCATAATAAAAAAAATTATCATACTATAGTTGAAAATTATCATAGTGATGAAATGCTTTCCGATATTGAGGCCAATGATAAAAAGCCTACAGGTTCAATTAATATTAAAAGCTTGCAAGAAATTGAAGAGCAAGAAGAAATCCAACCTAAAAAAAAAGAAGTAACAGGTCCGATGTTGAGGCTAATGATGAAAAGCCTACAAGTTCAACTAATATTGAAAACTCGCAGAAAAATGAGGAGCAAGAAGAAATTCAACCTAAAAAAAAGAAGTAACAAGAAAAAGTAAAAAAAACTAAAAAATAATCACTAAATTGCTTATTAAATTATAAGAAATATTACTTATTTTTATCACGTGCATAATATTACTTTTATTATTATTCTTGAATCTTTTATAATTTTCTCAAGATCTTCTTTTTTCTCTTTATGATATATGTACAATGTAAAAATTGAACTTACTCTCGTGATGTGCTATATAATCAATTTTGATATATATTTTTTTCGATTATGTAAGGATGAATTGGTTAGATAAAATTTATCAAATTTATTGAATCTCTGCAATGTGTGATAAGAATTATACAAACGACCAAAACTCACTTTCAATTAAGTCAAATCATCAAAAGATGTTAAGTTAGTTCTATTATAAAATTTATGCAGTGTCATTATTTCTTTTACCTATACTTTTGTGAGGCAAATTGAGCTTTATCTATTTAGTTAATATCTATAGATAGTTCTGAATAGTATTAATAATTAAAGTAATATATCATTTAGACGAAAATGCTAGCTCATATTATAACTTGTTTAATCTGCACAATAAAAAAAACTGGTTTAAATACTAACATATTTAATTGTCTTGTGATGTTCTTTATCTTAAAAATACCATTTTTAGGTACATATGATTGGCAATATGCATATAAGCCAAATACAGTCAGACCTCTCTAAATGCATATCGTTGGGACCAGCTCTGAGGTATGCATTTAAGGAGGTATGCATTTAGAGAACATTTATTTTTATAAGTCAAAATGGCGAAATGTGGCGTGCTTCCATCTAAAAGTTTTTTTTACTAAGCTAACAATACATGTCCACTAATTGAAAGTTGTAGAGCTCGTCGAATCGCATCTAACGGTGGTTAAATCATCCAAATCGGCCCAGTGGATGGCGAGTATCGTCGAAAAACGATTGGCCGACTATATAAAATTACATATGAAAATCACTATAGGCGAAATGTGACGTGCTTCCATCTAAAACTTTTTTCTTACTAAGTTAACGATACATGGCCACTAATTGAAAGTTGTAGAGCTCGTCGAGACGCATCTAACGGTGGTTAGATCATCCAAATCGACCCAGTGGATGGCGAGATATCGTCGAAAAACGATTGACCGACTATATAAAATCTCTATGTAAACAATGTTTACAGAGATTTTATATAGTCGGCCAATCGTTTTTAGACGATATCTCGCCATCCACTGGGCCGATTTGGATGATCTAACCACCGTTAGATGCGTCTCGACGAGCTCTACAACTTTCAATTAGTGGACATGTATCGTTAACTTAGTAAGAAAAAAATTTTAGATGGAAGAACGCCACATTTCGCCTATAGTGATTTTCATATGTAATTTTATATAGTCGGCCAATCGTTTTTCGACGATAACTCGCCATCCACTGGGCTGATTTGGATGATTTAACCACCGTTAGATGCGTTTCGACGAGCTCTACAACTTTCAATTAGTGGACATGTATCGTTAACTTAGTAAGAAAAAAACTTTTAGATGGAAGCACGCCACATTTCGCCATTCTCCAGTTGATAGGTGGATTATCAATTAAGCAAGTCATATGATATACAAAATCATAACATGTAGTCCTGATTTGATTGGACAGTGGACACATAATATGCATTTATAGAGGGATTTATATAGATGGGCCAAGAAAATAGTATGCATATGCAGAATAAAGAATATGCACTTATTTATTAAGCCCGTCAATGGGCCAGACAATTAATATGCATTTAAAGAGGTTATGCATTTAGGGGGATGCATTTAGAGAGGTCTGACTGTATATACAAAATAAAAATTTATTTATACTTAATTAAATCAAGATAATCAATACTAAATCTGGTGCAGCTGCAACTAAAATTTAACTATGCTTAAAAAATATTGTTCATGAAAGTCTGGCCAAGTCTGAGATATCTGCAGTTGATGCTAAGCTATACTAAATCAAGTTTAATTTAATAATATAACATTAAGAATAAAATGGAATAAATTAGTTATATATATGCTTGTACTTCGATGCATCTAGAACTTCACCAAAATAAGAATGTCAAATTTTAATAAACATTGTTTATAAATGCTAACTATATATCAATATATCAACATGCCAAAACTGGTAAAATAAATTGGAAGGTAAAATGAATATTAATTTTATTATATAAACAATATATTGTGCATTTTTTGAATATTAATGGATTGGATTTACCCTTTTGTACGAAATATAGTACATTTTAAAAAATGCATTAAAAATTTAAAAAAATTAATAGCTTAATTTTTTTTATATACAAAAATCTAATAAGTATTCAAAAATAGTTTAGCAAACACAGCTATAATGATAATAGTACAATAATCAGTTATTAGTTATATAGCAGCATGAGTATTGTTACTTAACTATAGGTCCTTGCACTACTATTGCAGCTATGGATCCTAATTACAATATGAGGTCTTTGCACTGCTATTGCAGTTGCAGAGCCTAATCACAACATGAAATCCTTGCACTGTTATTGCAGCTACTAAGCTTAATTACAAAACATGAGTCTTGTACAACTATTGTAACTGAAAAGCCTAATCACCAACCTGATGTTATCACAACCATGAAGCTTAATCTTAATACAAGGTTCTTGTGCTGCTATTCAGATGTAATATTTAGACACTAATCATAACCAAATGCCTAATCATTAAACATAAGTCTTGCACTTCTAATATAGCTGTGATGCCTAATTGCCAATATAAATAAGCCATCAAGCAAAGGGTAGGTAGGGTAGAATAATAGATCCAGCCTTTACTACAAGGCGAGTAATAGCAAAAAGAAAGATAACCTTTTCTGCTAAATAATGGCCTTAAATAACACTGCCTTACAATCATATGTTATTAAAATATTGATCATGTAATACCTGCATCAAACAAGATACAACAAGGACTATACAATTAAATGACAAAATATTGATTATGAAATGCCTGCATCAAACAAAATACAACAAGAACTATACAATCAAATATGATGATCTGATAAAGTCATAATTTCACAATAATAATCATCTGTCACTTCGTTGACAGGCTTTTCATTATTGCTCAATTAGATGACTTTATTTGAATGAAAAAGAACATATGGGGATAAGAGGATTGCTCTAACAAAATCTAATTGTCCAAAATATCTATAAATTGACTATTTCTATTGACTTCAAGTACTTATAATGATCTAACCAAATGCACTTCATTGCATGATCACTATTTAATAAGCAATACTTTTATAATATTCAAATACCTTTCATTTATCCCTTTCAACTTCAATTCTATTTTCATAGAAAATTCACATGTAAAGCATTCCCTTAGGACATGATACCAAGATATTCAATCAGCATCATGCATGTCAGCAGATTATCCATAATATTCGAATGCCTTTCATTCATCCATTTCAACTCTGATACCTTTTTCATAACAATATTCAACTCTTCATGTTCTATGAGTGTCACCAATATTGCAGATTTTTTATAGTATTCGAATGCCTTTTGACCATTCCTTTAGCTCCAATTTCTTTTTCATAACAATAATCAACTCTTCCTGTTCCATGAGCATCACCCATATTTGGCCGATTTTTTATAGTATTCGAATGTCTTTTGACTATTCCTTTTAGCTCCAATTCTATTTCATAACAATATCCAACTCTTCATGTTCACCCATATCAGCAGATTTTTATATAACATTCGTATGCCTTTCATCCGTTCCTTTTAACCCAATACCTTTTTCATAACAATATCCAACTCTTCATGTTCCATTACATCATCCAAATTGGCAGATCTTTTATAATATTCGAATAACTTTCTTTATCCTTTTAATCCAATGCCTTTTAGTCGTCAAAACCAAGGAAAGTATTGGTATTATATCCTTCTTTACAAAGCCAATTTTTAACTTCATCAGTATCCAGATCAGCCAAATAAAAACCAACATATGTAGCAAAACTTGAATATTCAAATAATGGTTTATGATAATTTGAAAGGATAATTTTATAAGGGAGTAATAAAGATTGTTCTTCAGCATTTAATGGCAAAAGATATATTCTTATAACCCTTAAATCGTCAACATGTTTTGTTGGTTCACTCCATAATATTGGTACACTAATTCTGCGCCAGTGCGGCATGAAACAAAGTTCTAAAATTAGAACGAAAATCATTGAATATTTCTAAAAAACATTCGTCTGGTAGTAATATAATTATTTAATATGGTTAAGAATTTAATGTAAAAGAAAAAAGGGAGATGAAAGTGTGAAGCAGTACGCTTTCATATTACATTATTATTGCTCAATCAGATGACTTTATTTGGACGAAGAAAAACATATGGTTTTCGTAACAATATCCAACCTCCCTTGTTCCATCAGCATCCCCATATCAGCAGATTTTTCATAACAACGTCCATAATTAAATATTCCATCCATATGTCCCATATGCGCAGATTTTTGGTAATATTCAAATGCCTTCTTCATATCTTTCTCGACTCCTACTCCGTTTTCATAACAATATTCAACGTTATATATTCCATCAGCATGTCCTATATCTGCAGATTTTGACAATAGTGAATGCTTTTTTTTTCCTAATTCCTACTCCATTTCATAATAGCGTCCAACACATATATATTCCATCAGCATGTCCGCAATCTGCAGATTTTTGATATTATTCGGATGCTTTCTTTGTGTCCTTTTTTGCATGCTATTCTAGCTACAGAGCAAGATTCTTGAAATGCTACTGCAACTTAGAAACCAGACCAAAGGATTCTTGAACCGTCACTACGGCCGTGTAAATTATGGAATTATGACAAAAAACTCTTGAACTGCCCGCTTCAACCATGAAGCCAAAAACTAAAAATTATTGCATTGTCACGATAGCGCGAATCAAAAACAAAGGACTCTTGAACTGCCACTGCAGTTATGAAGCCAAAAAGAAGCCTTTGAGCTGCTACAGTAGCTGTGGAACCAAAACACGAACGGTTTGTGTACCACCACTGCAGTCTCGAAGCTTACTTATAACCACCATTCCGTTTTTAATATCATTTCTTAACCAAAGTTATTATACTTAAGATATAGTGCTGTTTGCAAAAAAGTCTGAGTGAATACGATAGAGCCAGCCTTCACTACAAGGCGAGCGATAGCGAAAAGAAAGATAACCTTCTCTACTAACTAACGGCCCTTAAGCCTCACAATTATATGTTAAAAATATTGATCATGAAATACCTGCATCAAACAAGATACTATTATCAAATGACAAAATGTTGGTCATGCTACAACAATGGCTATACAATCAAATGACAAAATATTGATCATGAAATACCTGCATCAAACAAGATACAACAAGGACTATACAATCAAATGACAAATTAACATGATGATCTGATAAAGTCATCTGATTTCGCAATAATGATTGCCCTGTCACGTTGACAGGCTTTTCATTTGATCCGCCTTATGTAATGTAACATTATATGTAGATTACAATCCATAAGTGCACATTCCGTAAGTGCAGAAGTGCGCTTTTCCCAATTATATGCATTTATGGGGATATTGGTTAAAAAAAAAAATCAAATGAACATGGGAGTATCCAAAATAACGCAGATCATTTAACGCACAAATGTTATTTGGTAAATTTTAAAACGGAATATGTGCTAAGTGGATCCAGAATAAACTTAAAATTAGCCAAAATTCTTTATTGATCTGAATGAATACAAAATTTCATTTCAACGTAAAGCATATTTAGTATCAAAACCTAAGTTGATTCTAAGATTCTACTCCGACGCACAATATCTGCGCTTTTAGTGATCATCGTGTAAAACATTTTTCGCTCAAATCCAAAATAACGCAGATCAATTAATTAACGCACAAATGTTATTTCGAGCTTAAACGGTAAATTTTAAAACGGAATATGTGCTAAGTGGATCCAGAATAAACTTAAAATTAGCCAAAATTCTTTATTGATCTGAATGAATACAAAATTTCATTTCAACGTAAAGCATATTTAGTATCAAAACCTAAGTTGATTCTAAGATTCTACTCCGACGCACAATATCTGCGCTTTTAGTGATCATCGTGTAAAACATTTTTCGCTCAAATCCAAACTAACGCAGATCAATATTAATTAATGCACAAATGTTATTTCGAGCTTATATGGTAAATTTTAAAACGGAATATGTGCTAAGTGAATCCAGAATAAATTTTAAAATTAGCCAAAATTCTTTATTGATCTGAATGGATACAAAATTTCATTTCAACGTAAAGCATATTTAGTATCAAAACCTAAGTTGATTCTAAGATTCTACTCCGACGCACAATATCTGCGCTTTTAGTGATCATCGTGTAAACCATTTTTTGCTCAAATCTTTGACGATTAATGGTTATCATTTTATCAGCACAATAAAAAAAATCCTACGAAGCAAAATGGAACTTTCAAAATGCCTAACGAATATACAAAAATTTGAATCGGCTCACCGCTATTTATGTCAAAAAGAATGATTTTCTATCATTTATTATACCATATGTAAATGCAATACGGTTCCGGCTTTTATTTTGTTTGCCATGCACAATAGATACATAGTACTGATTACATTAAATTTTGAGACAAAACCTACCCCTAGATCGCCACCAAAATTCCATCTGCACGTAATCAGAATCCAATCACATTTCAAAATAAACGTTCGTTTTGACAAAAATCGATCATTTCTCAAAAATTGCACATTAAATCACCTTCTGCGCGTTAGCAAAAAGTTTTCTTTGAGCATTTTACCATATAACTGCCTAAACTTTAACACTAACATAGGTTCTAACTTAACAAAACGAACTTAAATTTTGTTGTTGGACACGTGTGAGTGGAATTTTGGTGACTCTCTTGGGAAGATTTGAGACAAATTTATGGCAAGGATATATAAGGTATAGTGCATTGATAAGTGAAAAATAAGCAATAAGCAATAATTTACGATGAATAGAATCATGCGCACCAATAATATGCCGAGAATCGCACACATATATTAACTTGCCTGTAATTATATTTTGTACTCCTTCTAGGTATACGTTACACATTAAGTGTAACAAAATTTTTATTTATGTAAAATATACAATTTTAAACTATAGATGCCTGATGAATCGATATTGCATGTCGAAATTGAAGAAATTTAACTAAATACCCTTTTAAATTTTTTTTTTTTACTGTTTTAAAAAAAACAAAGATAATTTCGTTTTCATCAAACATGTATTTCTTTCATAATTTTAAAATTATTACGTTACATGACAAACCAGAAAACTTAGAAAGAGTTATGCTAATTATGAGAATTAATATTTTTCAATGGTAAATAATGTTATGTGCACAATTTGTTCATCAGTCAAGCGATATATCAATATTTATAGGACTAGTAATACTGGTCTAAAATCATGTAATCATCAATTATCGATATACATACTTTTAAATTATCATCTAATTTATCTAAGGGCATCGCTGAACCAGAGTCGAATTTTAATGATGTATATTTTTGGAACCCTTTTATATTTCATAAAGTGTTCCTTTAACCGGTCAATTAAATCATAAAGACAATGAATGCACTTTTTGACTTGCTTGCCATTTTCTGTAAGATTACATATTAAAACATTTGCTATCCCTAATTCAAAATGATTTTATTTGATAAATTTTTTATATAACAGTTAAGATAAAAAAAACTTTTAAAGATGCTTTTAATGTGTAATACAGAGGGTATGCTTGCTAGCTGCGAAAACGGATTTAGTATATAATATTCCAAGCACTACAGTATAGGAGAAAACCAATTTCTAACTTTAATTTTGACCCTAATCCTAAACCTAAAGTTTTAAAATAGATACTAGTGAAATTCAAATCCAGCGATTAAACTAATTCAAGACCTAAAAAGAATTTAAAGATAGCATAGTACTATGATATAAAGTATAATGAAAACTTTCTTCACAGCAATTTAATAATTCGTTCAGTCAAATTGAATAAAATTTGCTGTATATAATAAATAACATAGAACAGTTTTCTAAGATTATGTGATAAATAGTCGAAAATGAAATTATGGCATGAATAATGGATATTAAGTTCATTATAGAGTCTTGAAGTCACCAGAAACGTAAAACCCTATTTTTTAAGCTTGAATTTTACCAACGTTCAATTTTAATGACCGGCACCACAGCATGAATTGCCTGAGTGTTCTAAGATATTCGAACGTTCTGGGTGTTCCGGACAATGTTCGAAACAGTCTCTGATAACGTAACCATTGGCCGTTGAGGATTTTAAGGTCAGGATACAGATAATAACGATAAGAAAAATGTTGAATGATATTTTCATTTTGAATTATTTTTGATGAGAAAAAATCTTTTAATATCTGGTGACTGATGATTGTTTGAATTGTTTGACTTTTCATCGCAAAAAAGGTGTGATTTTATATAAAAACGTTGTAACTCAAGTTTTAAATTCAATTTCTCGAAAGACACAAAGTTAGCTGGCATTAGCTTAATGCCGGCCTTCTTTCGAGAAAATGCTTTCGGAAAATCGTACCATAACCGTGCTAAATCAATATTGTTAATCAAATGTCAACTTACCAATAGCAAATGAAAGACGAACTAATTATTCTCGCTCGGATTTCATATTAAACACTCTCTTTATTAGAGATTATGAAGATACAAATGGGAGTAGTGCACCACTCTATCACTTTTCTCTTCTACTACTACATACTGTGCTCATAACAACTCTGTGTATACTCATAACAACTCTACGTATACTGTGCTCGTACACGTGATATGTCACGTGACGAAGCAAAATTGAGGATCGCCAANAAGCTTTAATAAAAAAATTAATTTTAGTATTATTTATAGCAATAATCATTAAATGAGCCTCGATTAGTATAAGAATTATATAAGAATATACCGGTATACAGTATTATTCTCGCTCGGATTTCATATTAAACACTCTCTTTATTAGAGATTATGAAGATACAAATGGGAGTAGTGCACCACTCCATCACTTTTCTCTTCTACTACTACATACTGTGCTCATAACAACTCTGTATACTCATAACAACTCAACGTATACTGTGCTCGTACACGTGATATGTCACGTGATATGTCAAGTGACGAAGCAAAATTGAGGATCGCCAACGCTAAGGTATGGCACATCTTTTTTTTTTTTCATAGCGAGTCAAGCCCACGCATATGGTGCGGCACATTCTACTCATTACATACAACATCAAGTTTTATAACAGCGAGTTCGAGCCCACGCTATGGTGCGGCGCATTCAACTCGGTTCACATGACAACATCAACGAGTTCGAGCCCACGCTATGGTGCGACGCATTCAACTCGTTACACATGACAACAGGCAGGGCGCTAGGTGCTAGGTGCAATGAATGAGAGAGGGCGGGAGGGATGGGAGCCAGATCATAATCGGGCACCGAAGAGAACAAGTGACAAGACAAGCGAAGAAAGAAAGCACTGAGATTCACCATTTACTCCCACATGTATCTTTATAATCTGCGTATCTATAATCTATCACATGCATCTATAATCTTCATTGCATGCAAATCATATTATGCTATTACCTTTTCATATAAGCCTCAATTTCATATAAGCCACAAATCAGGTTATCCTCGCGATAATAACCCTAGCGTGACTTCGTCAACGCATAGGGCTATAATGTACAGTCAAACAGAGCTGATCAAAGTTTTTATTGCATGAATTAGTAACTTTATTAAGAATAAACTTACGTGTGCATATCTTGATTTTTTAACATGTTTTAAATCTATGTAAATAAAGCCCCTGAAAGTCATTTTCCTGAAAAGACATCATATAAACAAGTTAGCTTGTATTAGCTATAATTCCGGTCGATTTTATGTTCTTTCGGAAAATTTTACAATAACCGTTTAAGGTTAACGTTATCTGGTATATACTCTATAGATTACTAGGTGTAATATATAAAAAAATGAAACAGCGACACAGTGAAAGATATTCAGAATGTACGATTTCTGAATGAAAATCCCTTTCATGTGCTTCAAAATGAGATAAATGATAATCAACAAAATAATAATAATAATAATAATAATAATAATAATAATAATAATAATAATAATAATAATAATAATAATAAAATAAATAAATTTGAGGAAGATTTTTATAGTGCTTGCCCTTTTTACACCCATTCAGTTAAATATCATTTGTACAAATTGAATGCCTTTTTGTACGAAACTGATGCCTTTTTGTGCGAAATAACATGTTTTTTGTGGACGTCCTTTTATATAATTTGGGCGTTAAAATTATAAAAAAAAAGAAAATACCGATAGAAGATTTACATAACTAATTAAAGTCAATTTATATACGCGAAACTGTTGGATAATTCACAAGTATTGTACTTCGCGCAAGAAGACGATTTTATCTCCTTCAATTTCGTGCAAGTTGCATGAGAAGAGGTTGTATCTCGATGATATTAATTTTTTCTTTAAGAAATTTTCTAATGTTTTATAATAAAATCTCATTACATGCGATATGCTGGTAATCGACGTTTCACTATGGCTGAAAGATCAAATTTTAATTAGTCCAAAATTGTATAAACTAAACAAAATGGGTTACAATTTGGTGAATAAAATCTGGAGGTGCAGACCATCTTTTTTTTCTTAGAGTTACTCTAATTGACTAAAATTAAAATCCGCTATGAATTTTTAAAGACACATTCTTCGATTAATCGTATTAACCCTTAATTATTTTAATGTTTAATAATATGGGATTAGTTAGCACAGTGCGTAATCATTTATTTGATAAAATACGATTCATCATCATTCAGTAATACTGTATAAACCTTTCTTGAAATGCCAAATAATACTTTAGAGATCGATAATTTAGACGACAACGGTTAATTCCTTTGAAGAAAACACGAATTCACCATCAACATCTTCACTAAAATGATACAAACAACACTGCATCAGAGCAACCATCACTGCAAAGATATATTAATCTAATTTATATAATTAATAAAAAATATTTAAAAAACTAATAAATTTTAGTCCATTAATCCAATTTAATAATTTAATCAAGTGGTTCTTGAGCGATTTTACTATTAAAAACATAATATCTAACCCTAATATACATAGGTCTTGACATCAACGTAAAATAGCTTTAACAAATTTCGGGATCATGGATGCTACCGCTTCTTAGCGTGCACTTATTTGTGCGAGTGAAGAACGTAAAATGTGATTATCCGGATCAGCCCGACATGTAAGCAAAGCGAAGAAAAACAAAAAAAGCCGAAA
This sequence comes from Gigaspora rosea, assembly GCA_003550325.1. NCBI lineage: Eukaryota > Fungi > Glomeromycota > Glomeromycetes > Diversisporales > Gigasporaceae > Gigaspora > Gigaspora rosea. The sequence continues at coordinate 79,545 of QKWP01000760.1, forward strand.
AAGGAGAAAATACAAGAGAACGAATGTTTAAACCTGTGACGTGAATGAAATTTTACAAAGAAACCAATTATTTATTTCTACATCATTTAACCTTAACACCCTAACCCTAAATTTTTAATTTCACGAACTTAGTTTATTTTTGCGTTGAATTGGTTGTATTACTCGCAAAAAAATAAGCATTCCTCCCAAATTTCGCACCTTATTATAAGAATTTGTTATGTAATAATTTCCATAAACCACATTTCTATTCTCATTAACACAAACTCATTGCATCAGATATTCATGAACGACATGCCCAAATTAATTTGAAGAATGTGCACCTATGAGCCGACATTGGAGCAAAGTGTTAATTCCTATTCTTTGGCAAAACCCATTTTCTTCCTATCAAACCCTGAGAACGAAAAATTCATTTTAAAAGATATGGAATGGATACCAAATTTTCCAAGGTAATATTGATTATGTAAGATTTCTAAAGGTTCTCAGTTTATACAGTCTAAAAATTAAGCAGCTTGTTAATTTGAACCCATGAAATATCACATAATTAAATTATTATTTAAAATATTTATTGAGGGTGGATATATATTTTTCTGCATATGAAATTAAGCCATAAATCTTTACTCATTAGGACGATAAGCAATTTTTCTCACGACTCCAAGATTTGTCTTTGGTGAAATATCTGAAACATGCATGGAAAGTGCATTATAATCTTGAAAAAAATTACTACAAAATTATTATTTTGGGACTTGAAGAAATTTATTCTTATTATGAACCGCAAATATTTCATGAATTCATCATAAGCATTATTAAATCACAAGAGCAACTTAGTTAAATTATCTGGTGGAGATGAAATTTCTGGAATTCCGTGGCATCATTTCGGCTTTAGAGAGTCAAAGGCAATTATTACGAGAATTTATAATAGAACGATGTATTTGTGGTGCGGAATTTAAGGTGCTAATGAAATGTGAAAATTTAGAAATTCTTCGTATCAAATATAGTCGTTATGAGGTACAATTATCCAATTCTAAGATCAACACTTCAGAGATAGTTGATCCCCAATCAACGGGTCAGAAATTGCAATATTTTTTGAAATTTTAACAATTACTACAACGACTAAAACTTGAATCAAAAAATGAAAAGTTTCTAGAACATTCAGTGTTGCTAGCACTTAAATCCTTCTACACAAACATTACTTAACATTTCATTATTGAGCCTTCCACACAATTCCACACAACTTCTAGTCTTATAGGTCATTTACAAAAACTTCAATTTCTTACATTAAGAAATATGTGGCGTATTGATGAGACCATAGAAAAGAATGAACTATGCATTTTGCCAAAATATTACCGTTAAAATTGCATTATCTTGACTTCAAATCTACTTTTCTAAATTCATATATTGATATTTTTCTCAGTAATTGCCATGTGCCTTTAGAAAAGTTGTTAATTTATCTCCTTAATAACGGAAAGAAGCTAATGCGCTAATAGAATTCGTCATACAAAAAGGAACTTTGAATTAAGTGTGTGTAGCCATGAGTTCGGATGATAAATTTAAGAAAGAAGTAAAAAGATTTGTTAGAGTGGTAACATTTAGACAAATTATTGTTAATTGCTAATTTATATAAATTCCTTTTTGACAAGATAGCGTCTTTTTTAAACGTTTATGGCCGTAATAGTTTAATACACGTATAATATAAATAAATATTCAATAAATTTAACATTAAATAAGTTCTCTAAAAATTGACAACTAATGGATGGATTTGTAATTAAATATTTATCATGAAAAAGTTTAAACACGATTGATAGTCTTTATATCACATATTTAGATTGAAAAATGTTAATAAATTTCGCTTTATTATTATAATCCCATGGTTTGATACAGTATGAATATAGCGAAATAATTAACTAATTGTAATTGGCAAGGAATTCATTAGTTTAAAAAGTCTAACAGGAGAATTATAGACAGTTTAAATCTGAAATTTAAAATTCTTAAAAATTTACTAGAGTCACGGACCAGATCATGATGCAAGCGACTCGATAACGGATAACAGGTAATGTTTCGGGTCAAGTGATGCGGCGGTCGTAAGATAGGCTCGGAGACAATAAAATCAAAAGATGTTGATAATTCGAAAGTCAAATGTATAGTTTAATCAATTAATTGCATAAATGCCGTGTTGTAGAGGTTAGTAGAGGGAATCAATATAGTTCAAGGAAAATTCGATTAGAGACAACATCGATTTCCCTTAAAACAATAAAACGCTTTCCTTCAATTAGTTCGATGGCCATTTTGATCTACAATCATAAATTAATAAAAATACAGTAAAGCAGTTAAATAAATTAAAGTAACCTAGACATTTAGAGGGAACATCAACCTCTAATTACCCGTGAAATAGTATTGTTTTTGATATAGAGGAATTTAAAAAATTCGTCGTCATACATAATCCAACGATTTTATAGCTGTCTTCAAAAAGGTGTGAACAGGTGGTTTTTATGACATATACCCATATGGGGAATCGGGAAATCAGAAATTTAATAATTAATTTTTTATCATTATTAGAGACGGGCATCACGCACCTATCAGTGCGAGATGCTTAATCAGCACATATTTTAGGTTAGATAATTATTGACGTCCATTGTAATTTTATATTATTAGCCATGTAACAATTAAACACCTCGTACTGATAAGTGCGTGATACCCTTTTCTAATCATTACCATTTATCGCAATGTATACTATTTTGGTTTTATAATCGTATTAATATTGATGGCGGATGCACTAGATACAAAACTTATAAACAAAAGAGGGGCTTGCTTTAGTCGTCGAAAGTGTTTATATTGTGGAGTTGATTTGCAAACACAAAAATGCAAATGTAATATTACAAATATGCGTATACACGAAATTATTCAATAACTCTAAAAGATTCTTTTAGATTCACTTTGTTTCACGATGCAATAATGGGCCATCAAAGATTGAATATAATCAAAAAAAAAAATCATTCAGCAACTCTAAATCGGTAAAATTTTTACTTTAAGAGATGCGTTAAAGCATTATAATTTTTAATTGATCAATAGTTGATTTACTGTATAAAGCAAAATCATATAACATGTATAAATGTTGCAAGACTCAAGATGACCATCGTTTTTAGGAATTTATTAAAAGTTTCTTAATTCGCCTGTTAAAATTTACCTTTAACTTAGAATAGCATTATTTTATTGAACTATAAAAACTATTTCTATTGGGAAATTGGTGAGAATCTTTCTCTGTTAGAAGTGAGAGTAAAAAAAAAGAAGGAAATTTGGGAAATATCGTGAGTTTCCCATGATATGGTGATCCCTGATCGTTCACATCTTTTTGAAAACAGCTGTAATATATAGATAATACTGTTCAAGATTTGCAGAATCTCACATGATTAGAAATTAATCCAGAATTCTTTATAATGTTACAAAATAGAAGAGCTTCTCATTATAATTTTGCCGATTTATCTTGTTAGTGAACAAGGTAGAGTGATTATAAATTATAAATCATTAAAAGCAATCAAACAACATTATAATAGTGGGCAAGTTAACAGTATAACTGATAAGATTATTTTTCAAGTCAAAATATCGATAACTCAATTATAATAACGTATATAATATCCATTTTGTTGTCGATATTTTTGATAATTCAATTTCTATAAAAATTACTTCTTTTAGGCCACACAAAGTTAATTTTTCGTTTTGCATTACATGAGTTTCAAAATTCCCGGTAGGTCGGTCGGATTTTTTATTTTATTTTATTTTTTTTTTAATCTATTATGAATTAATAGCCTTATGTTGCATCTAAGGCCACATAAAGTTAATTTCACGCTTTGCATAACATGGAATCAAAAAATTGGGGGGTTAACAGTCAGATTTTCTATCGACCCTGTCGGATAATTTCGGAAAGCTAATGTCTCCATTGGGTGATACCGGAATGGTTTATGGGGAAAAATTAAATAACAAAAATAGAATAATTGGAACAATTGGGACTTAAAAAAAAATTGGAAAAATTGAAAAAAATGGATCGTCGGGTAATGCAAAACGAAAATTTAACTTTGCGTGGCCTTACGTCAATATGATCAAACACTATAATAGCTTGTAAATCCATAGTAAAACTGATAAGAATATTTTCAAGCCAAAAACGTCGATATTTAATTCTAATAACATATTATTTCTATTATGTTAATACTATAAATAGAAGTTAACAATATAACTGATAAGAATATTTTCAAAAATATCTTAAAATATTTTGGCAGTTTGCACCCTAAATTTTCTTCATATTAACTTATTTACGATTTATTTAATCTCGTCTATTTGCTTTGCGTCAAAATGACCAGGTCATTTACCATCCCTGGTATACCTTGCGTGGAGTTCATTTTTTACTGTTAACAACAGAACGAAAATAATCTATGCAGGTAGTGAATTTTCTATATTAGCTTCATTTCTTAATGGTTTAATATTGGATAATATTTTAAAAAATGATTTTGTTTTTTTTTAAAAAATGAAAAAAAAAAACCATCGTTACGATCACTGCATTCGCTATTTAACGGTGAAAAAAAAAAAAAATCGGTACGATCACTGCATTCGTTGTTTAACGGCCATATTTTCTTTTAAACTATCAAAATAACAATATAGACTCAGGTGGTTCTCAAGCAGCTCCCTCAATGATATTTGTTAGTGATCGAGGTGCTACTCAATCAGTTCGATTAATCTAATTTAATTGAAATGATTTTAATAATGATTTTGCCGGAAATTCATTGTGTAAAATGCGTATTTTAAATTTTAGCCAATCAGAATAACTCTATAAAAAAAAGGTGATGATCAGGGTCAATTTTTTTTAACCAATCCGATCATTTTATTAATCATTGAGGTAGGTCTTGAGAACAACCTCAATATATTAAATTTTATAACAAGTGGGCCCGATATTATAAGTTTTAAAGCCCGAAACTTTAATGCCACGTTTGCATAAATTTTATATGCATTTGCACACACGATATATTAATTTATACGCAGATGTGACCTCATTAAGCAACATACGTGTTTGTTGATTTACGAAAGTATACACAATTTATTTACTCACTCATACACCATAGCTATTCGTATTACCTGTTGTTTTCAGTGCTATGCTTTATGAAATACTATTTTTTAGTAATTAGGTATTTTAGGCTAATGTTTAATCATATATAATTTAATAATATTACAAATGTACTTAATAATTTTTATTAGAAATGATTAATTTATGAATGAGACCACTATATTCATAATATAACTAAATTTTATACGATAAATAATTGATTGTATATTAAGTTTACGAAAAAATAATTATTTGAATCGATTTGAATGATAATGCAAAATTAAGCTCCAATTACTCAAATTAATTTGAATGATTGTGGACGATTTCGCTGCCGGTAATGTTGCAATGGTGCAAAGTTACAAAAATGGTATTACCTAATTTTATTATTTCTACTACTTGAAGATTTGATTTATTTAAAGTATTGTGACAAACGGTCGTTACTCAATAAATGAGAATAAGGTAAAATTAAATGAATTTGAGCATTGAGGTAATTCAGAATTAACGGGGGGTCAAAATTAAAATCAGAAAATCATATTTAATTTTCAATTTATAATTCAACGTAGTAAAAATATTATTTAAACAAATTACCTATTTTAAATGTGCAATTAATTCGTGATTTCGAATAAATTTGCAATATAATTATTTCAAAATAATTGGTTCATGATTTTATATGATGATACAGTAGTATGCCATCAGGAAAATAAAGTTGACCCTCTCAAAACCAATCCTGTCAATCCGATAACCTGCTATAATCGGTCAAACTAAGTCTGTATCTAACATAGCTATTTGACTTCTCAAATTCGATAACCTCTCAAAACTGTTACAGAACCTATCCACCATGTATACCGATTTTGAGAGGGTCGACTGTATATAATAGACAAATTTTATATCAGTATTAAAAGTTTAAGAGGTCTAATAATTATATTAAAAACAGACATAGTAGATTAACTTTTATCAGATTTGACAGGTTATCGATTTTGACAAGATCAGTTTGACAGGGTAAATATTTCTTCAAAAGCCAATCATAACAAGTTGATGTACTTTTTAGATAGACTAGTTTTCTTTATAATTTTAACAAGATCATGAAATTTAAAGACAATTTTAAATTTAAAGGTTGTTAATTAATGCTCTGGTCTACGAAATGCCACCATTTGGCTAGTCTTATTTTGTTGTCCTTTATTCTTTGGAATATCTATATATTGTAGATTTAAGTATTAAATGCCTATTAGGCCAATTAGCTCGTTTTTATTTATGCACCAAATTAAGATGATTTCAAGTTAAACTATAAGTAGTTATTTATTTAACAATGAGCTTTTAGATATATAAAAAAGTAATTTATAGCACTGTATAACCAGTAAAACATATTATTTATATAAATGTTCATAAACATCAGTGTACGTAGCAAAAACAGCATGCCCTAATAACCTATTTTTAATATATTGATTTAAAAAAACAATTGTAAATTGAAAAAAAACCAATTATTAATTACAAATGCTGTCAAATATTAATTATCATTCAGATATTAGTCAAAATTTGGGCATTCAACAGATTTGCTTACTAAACAAGCTTAAATGTTAATAAGTATAAAAAACAATACATTAGACCTAATTTTTTGATAGATAATTTCTTACCCACAACTATAGGTTTAGCATTTATTGGCTTAGGGAGATTTTGATATTTCAAAAACCGACTTGTATAAATAGCTTGTTTATGTGTTTGGTAGTTGAGTCGTTGTGTTGATGTGACTTGTTTTGAATTTTTATTAGAATCTTTAATTTCTTCAAATTGTTTGTATAATTCAGTTTGATCATTTCTTTTATCACTAAAAAATCTACGTAGTATATTAACTAGTTCTTCGGCAGTTGGTCGATTTTGAGGTTCAGCATCTAGGCATTTATTCATCAAATCCAAAAGTAGTTTAGGAACTTCACATTTAATTTCAGGTCTATAGCCTAAACAAATTTTAATTGCCAGATCCTCATCATGTGAAATATTATGGTATGGAGGATATCCAGTAAAAACTTCTGACATAATTATTCCAAAAGAATAAATATCTAATTTTTTTGAGTATATTTTTCTCCATGCAACACCTCTGGAGCAATATAGGAAGCACACCAAAAATTCCTTCAGAATTTGATTCTTGGGACGTCAGCTTGCTCAAACCAAAATCAGTAATATAAGATGTAATCATATTGTCATTAATTATATTTCCAGAATGAAAATCTTTATGCATTAAGTTGGATCTGTGGATTGTATTAAGCCCATCAGCTATGTGATGTAAATTATATAATTTATAGTTCCAATTTAAGTCATTATATTTGCTATCTAATAATTTTCGAAGACTTCCTTGATTTGCATATTCCATAACCATTATATAATTGTGATCATTTGGATTCTTAGTTATGCCATAAATTTTAATTGCTGAATAACCCTCAAGGTTTTGCTGATTTTCTATCTAAACCATAATTAATGAATAAAACTTAAATAATATAATAATACTGTAATAATAATAATAATAATAATATACTTCTTTTAAAAATTCGTGTTTTATATATTTAGAATTATCAAGGCTTTTTAAACAAACATTCACTTTCGACCTTCTTATCCATTCATTCTTCTCAGAGTTAAACCCTTTAATATATCCATCAGTCCAGACTGCTTTAAAAACTGTGCCAAAGCCTCCTATAGCAAGATACTTAATATTTGTAAATTTATTAAAAGGTATCCATTCAATAATGTCTGAAATTTCTTTGCGTTAAGTTGAGTTTGTTTAATAAATTCATCAATATAATTATTACCACTTGTCCAATTATAAAATTCCTTTTTAAATCTTAAATGTTGAACAATGATAAGTATAATAATGTATTAAGAGCTACAATTTTAATAATAACCAATATATACCGTCTAGCATAGGTTGACATATGGTTAATTAGAGGCAATTAATTATTATTATTGAAATTACCATTTAATGTAAAAAATTTAAAAAAATTTACTCGCTATTGTGGAAATATACAGTAAGTTAGTTAAAGTTATGTTAGTTGGTATTGCGGTAGTTAAGTTATGTAGTTTGTATTGACATTATCATTGATGTATATCGTAATTTACTGTAAAAAATTCATTTAAAAAACTTACTCACTATTGTGGAGATACACAGTATATAGTTAGAGTTATGTTAGTTGGTATTGGCATTATCATTGATGCCTATCGTAATTTACTGTAAAAATTCATTAAAAAAAACTTACAGACTATTGCGGTAGTTAAAGTTATGTTAGTTTGTATTGGTATTATCATTGATGTCTATCGTAATTTACTGTAAAAAATTTATTTAAGAACTTACGAGCTAGTTACGGAGACACACAGTATGTAGTTAATGTTATGTTCGTTTGTATTGGAATTATTATTGATGTTTATCGTAATTTACTGCAAAAATTCATTTAAAAAAAACTTACAGACTATTGCGGAGACACACAATATATGTAGTTAAAGTTATGTTAGCTTGTATTGGCATTATCTATCGTAATTTACTGCAAAAAATTCATTTAAGAAACTTACGGACTATTGCGGCAGTTAAAGTTATGTTAGTTTGTATTGGCATTATTGAAATCTATCTAATTTACTGTAAAAATTCATTAAAAAACTTACGGACTATTGCGGTAGCTAAAGTTATGTTAGTTTGTATTGGCATTATCATTGATGTCTATCGTAATTTACTGTAAAAATTCATTACTGTAAAAAAACTTACAAACTATTGCGGTAGTTAAAGTTATGTTAGTTTGTATTGGCATTAACATTGATGTCTATCATAAAAATTCTTTAAAAAACTTACGGACTATTGCGGTAGTTAAAGTTCAAGTTAGTTTGTATTGGCATTAACATTGATGTCTATCGTAATTGACTGTAAAAATTCATTAAAAAACTTACGGACTATTGCGATAGTTAAAGTTAAGTTAGTTTGTATTGGCTTTATCATTGATGTCTATTGTAATTTACTGTAAAAATTCATTACTGTAAAAAAACTTACAAACTATTGCGGTAGTTAAAGTTATGTTAGTTTGTATTGGCATTATCATTGATGTTTATCGTAGTTTACTGTAAAAATTCATTTAAAAAACTTACCTGTTATTGTGGAAAAACACAGTATGTAGTAAAGTTAGGATAGGTTTATATCGTAATTTACTATAAAAAATTTTTAAAAAACTTACTAGCTATTAGGGGTAGTTAAATTCATGTTAGTTTGTATTTGCATTATCATTGATGCCTATCGTAATTTACTGTAAAAAATTCATTTAAAAAACTTACTCGCTATTGGGGTGACACACAGTATATATTTAAAGTTATGTTAGTTTGTATTGGCATTATCATTGATGTCTATTGTAATTTACTGTAACAAATTCATTTAAAAAACTTACCGACTATTGCAGTGACACACAGTATGTTAGTTTGTATTTGCATTATCATTGTAATTTACTGCAAAAAAATCACTTAAAAATCTTACGAGCTATTATGGCACAGTACGTAGTTAAAGTTATGTTAGTTTGCATTGGCATTATCATTGATGTCTATAGTAATTTACTGTAAAAAATTCATTTAAAAAACTTACATACTAATGCGGTAGTTAAAATTATGTTGTAATTTACTGTAAGAAAATTCATTTAAAAAATTTACTCGCTATTGTGGAGATATACAGTATGTAGTTAAAGTTAGGTTAGGTTCTATCGTAAAAAATTCTTTAAAAACTTACTAGCTTTTGCGGTAGTTAAATTCATGTTAGTTTGTATTGGCATTATCATTGACCTATCGTAATTTCTGTAAAAAATTCATTTAAAAAACTTACTCGCTATTGCGGTGACACACAGTATGTAGCTAAAGTTATGTTAGCTTGTATTGGCATTATCATTGATGTCTATTGTAATTTACTGTAAGAAAATTCATTTAAAAAACTTACGTGCTATTGTGGAGATACACAATATGTAGTTACACAATATGTAGTTTAGTTTGTATTGGCATTATCATTAATGTCTATCGTAATTTACAGTAAAAAATTCATTTAAAAAACTTACAGACTATTACGTTAGTTAAAGTTATGTTAGTTTGTATTGGCATTATCATTGAAATCTATCGTAAAAATTCTTTTAAAAAACTTACGGACTATTGCGGTAGTTAAAGTTATGTTAGTTTGTATTGGCATTATCATTGATGTCTATCGTAATTTACTGTAAAAATTCATTTAAAAAACTTACCGACTATTGCGGTGACACACAGTATGTAGTTAAAGTTATGTTAATTTGTATTGTCATTATCTATCGTAATTTACTGTAAAAAGTTCTTTTAAAAACTTACAGACTATTGCGGTGATATGTATGGTTGAGTTATTGATCGAACTTTAAACTTTTTAAGGGACCAAAATTTGCAAAACACATATTATACTTACAATCCTTCAACTAATTTATAGACCTTCGTTGCCCATGTATCTTTTGATTTAATTTCCAATAATTTCTTCAAGTCAGCAATTGATTCATTATACCTTTTCATCATGAAATTAATTTCTCCTCGATATTTTAATGCTGTATATTATCTGGTTTAATTTCTAGTAACCTAGTTAAATCTTCAAATGCTTTATCATATTCTCCCATAATAAAATAAACCTTTCCTCGATAACTTAATTCAAATACACTGCGTTGGTTTTTTTCTAATGATTTTGTCAACTCATCAACTAAATCGGCAAACAATATTTGATATTTTAGTAAAAGTGCATTATCTGATTTTATCCAGCTTTTTATTTTTATATTAATTCTTTCTAACGTATCTTTATAAGTCATTGCTATTTATATCATTAAATAGAAATGTGTGTAAGTTTAAAACATGCCAACCATACAAACCGTATATATGGTGCTAAATAAATTTACCATAATATTTAAATGGTTTGTGGCCGAAATTTACCTCTACAGACCCGTCTTGCGATCTAAATCCAACACAAGGGTATAGCATACCTTTCCAATTGTCAGGCAAATTGCATGCAATTCCTTAAAATATATTATAAATATTAGGTTTTGTACCTGATCTGTCTTGAAAAATAAATACTTGGTTTTTAAAGTGTTAATTACCAAGTTTATTCCATTTTTAGTATAAAATACTATCTTGTTTATGAAATTTAAATAGCATCCAATAATATCACCAGTAGTATATGTTGATCCATACGGCTCGCTGCCTCCAGAATAAAAAGAATATCCATCGTCACCATGGTACCCACAGCTCCATAATTCACTTTTCTTAGACTCTTGTCCTAAAAGATATTATGATATTGATTTAATATATAATCATAAGAAATAATATAAAAATCTGCTATTACCAAGCATGAGCATGTTATTTATATAATCAGTTTTTATATTTGAATCGTCTATCTCTTTATCATTTTGCTTTGTACAATATCCGACTCCAATCATTCTATCAATAAATAGAATAAAACATTACAAATATAAATTTAGGTGTGTTTATGTCGGGAAAAAATTAACATACCCATTTTTTCCTTTATTTATAATTTTAATTTCAAAGTAAAAAAATATCCCACACTTTGAATGAATTGGATGATTTGCTCGAATTATAGCAGCTTTATTATCATCTGGATCTTTAGAAAGTTTTTGTTAAAATAAAATTAACAACTATGTATTAAAATATAAACTCATTAAATTGAGATGCTAATTCAATCAAATATGTTTTTTGAGAGATTCTTTTTTCTCATTCTTAACTTACCAGTATAATTAACTTTCAGTCCACTTGAATCTATGTTAACATATGGTGAATTATTTTCAATATCCCATGCAGTCGGTAAAATAATATCATCAAATGGAGTTGTTTCTAAATTTTCCATTGAGTTAAAATCTTCAAGGCTTTTGTTTAGACAATTAGTAAACCGATTTTATATGTGAGTACAAGCATTATCGAACACAAAGTACTATTTATGCATATGCAGTATCTGTGTACATTAGCACAAGCCAAAAACTATTGAACATTGCGGCGAATTTATGAAATACCCCAAATTTAGAAATATTTGACTTCTAATGCGTATAGATTGATTTTAACTGAGATATAATCAATTATTCCCAGGTTACAGTGAGTCATTATAATAGTTTTTTATGTCTAATAAGATGTGTTAGGGTGGGGAAGATGGGCTATACGCGTCCAAAAAAGTGTTCGGGATTTAGTAAATAGTATTGATTTATTAATAAGTAATTTGGGAATCGAATACTTTGGATTTGGTGACCGAATTGGTGACCGAATTTTAGCTTAATTTCATAAATTCACCGTGATGATAAGATTGTTACCTATTCGAAATAGAAGAATACAAATTTCTAATATAATAAAAGCTTTACCATTTTATAAAAATTTTAGTACAATAAAAGCTTTGAATTAAATGATTGATATAAACACAGATTCTACTTTAAAATTGAATTTGCACGTATTTTTCAATTGCGTAACAAAGTTGAATTTCGACATCTAAACTAGTATCTTCGCCAAAATGAAATAATTAATATAATACAGTTTAAAAATATGCCTACAGTACAGGACTTATCATAAAAATACGCATAATATTAGTTTAAAATTTTCGATATTCGTCCCTCACAATAATAACTGAAAAGAAATATTATCTGTTATTACTACTTAGTTAAAACTAGGTGACAAAAAGCCATCCACAAACGCAATTTCTAGTTGTGCAGCAAAATAAAAACTCCGATGTCCATGTATTAGGTCACGCAAAGGAAAATTTTCGTTTAGCATTACCCGCCGACCCAAATTTTTCAAAAACTCCCAATTTTTTTTTTGCCCAATTTTTTTAAAACAAGCATAATAATGTTTACTTTAATGATATCTAATGAATATAGTTCGAAAAAATCGAAATGGATTATCATAAATTAGTTGGCATTAAAATCGGAAAATGTTTAAGAGATATCGGAACATTTCGGGATTGTTTATATGTCAGCGGGAATTTTCAGAGGTACAGTATGATAATAATCTGAAATCTGATGAATTGGATAACTAAAAATAAAAACTAGCTCTCAGGGCCCGGGCGTTGCCCCCAGGAATGTGGTTTCTGATTTTTTTGACTCTTATGCCTAAGTACTCGGAAGTGATATTTCAAAGTTTATTCCAGGTATTGGCCTGGGTTTAAAATTTAAATAAAGGATCAAATAAACCCAGCTTGGGTTTAAATGAACCCGAATTTGTTCAAATGAACCCGGTTTGGGTTCAAATGAGCCGATTAGGTTCAAATGAACCTATTTGGGTTCAAATGAGCCCCGAATTGGGTTTAAATAACCCTGGATTTGGTTCACTTGAACCCAAATTAATTGTTCTTTATTTTTTATATTTTAATTTTTTTTTATTTTTAATTTTTATTTATATATTTAATTTTTTATTTATCAAAATATTCGTATTCAAGTCATCCATTCTCATTTTAGCAAAATCCTGCAATTTACATGCAGTATTACTGTAAATTTTTATTTTGATATCAGCGTTTTTGATATACTAATTTATTTGAATAAGTGCAAAATATGGGTTTACTAATTATCCACCGTGATACAAATTAAATCACATAATCTATATAATTTATTACTAATCATGGATCATCATTGAATTTAATTATCTCTCAAATTAATAGATCAATGAAATTATAAAAATTTCCTTTGTTGGTTTTTATCATGGTGGCACGCCAAAATATGAAGCTTGCGGTTATTATCACAACATATAAGAGTTGATAGTTATTGTTTATTCAATTTGTCATACATATATGCACAAACGTCAACCTCATACATAATTACATATCTAAATATAAATCTATTCGTATTTACCGGTCCTTGTTTTAGGAAAACATCACGCGGCTACCTTACTGGGTAATATTCCCGACCGTACAAAATTTTTTCGATATTAAATTAGATTTAGGTCGTTATATCCTGTCTTGTGCAAAACACGTATAAATAACTTCGAATTTGACTATAATAAAATTCTTTTGACGAACTTATTTTTTTTTAAAGACATAATTATAATTAAATTCTCACTAAATGTTGAAGCTTTATTTTTTATTTAAAATTTTTTTTATTTTTTTAATTCGTTAATATTCTCTTCCTATTTGTTTAGTACTTCATGTTCCATTGTTATAAATAAATTCTAATTTCTTTCAATTTAAATAAACGAACCTTGTCATATCATCACTTGAGTTCGTGACGAAAACATACATACATATAAAATTTTTTCATATAATTTTCATAACAATCCTTTCCTTTTTAGTGATCATTGTAATTCGCTCACCCAAACCAAATAATAACGACATCAAATGTAAATTACAATAATTTATTTGTAAATCAATCAGAAAAAATCGTCAGTTAATTAGATATTATTCAAGCAGCCAACATTAGTATCCAAATGTATCCAAAAGATAGCAAGATTCAAGATTTATCACAGGATTCTATTAATGAAATTATTAAAGAAATGTGCAATATATATGATGAACAAAAATTTGGATACCAAAATCCTAGTTTAATTCTTGACATATTGGAACAATTTTTAATAATAAAAAGCAAAATCCAATTGATATTATCAATTTTTGCTTAAAGGATCAAATCAATCCTATGGTTCAAATTATTCTTGCAGGTTGTTATCGTTTTGGTAAATGGGTTGAAAAAGATGAACATAAGGCATTCATTTATTATCAAAAAGCTGCAGGAATGGGAAGCGCTCTTGGATTTTATAAAATTGCAGTCTGTTATGTTTTCAGAGTTGGAGTTGAAAAAGATGAACATAAGGCATTCATTAATGCTCAAAAATCAGCAGAGATGGGTGATGCTAATGGAACAGCTGGTGTTGGATATTGTTATCATTATGGAGTTGGTGTTGTAAAGGATGAACATAAGGCCTTCATTTATTATCAAAAAGCGGCAGAGATGGGACTTATTAGAGGATCATATAAACTTGGATTATGTTATCAAAATGGAATCGGAGTCGAAAAAGATGAAAATAAAGCATTCCTATATTATCACAAATCAGCAGAGAAGGGATGCGCTGATGGAATGTCAAGTGTTGCAGAATGTTATCGGTGTGGAATTGGAGTAATTAGAGATCTTGATGAAGCCAAATTCTGGTATCAAAGGTAGATTTTAAATTGAACTTAAATTTAAGCAAGAGTATTGTAAATCGTAAGATCGGATGTAATTGAAATCAAAAACATATTATTTAAGATCGGTGTTAAATTAAAGTTTGAGCAAGAAAATGAACTAAAAATTTTTTAAAAAAGTGATTTCATGAGCGAAATTACTTAAGAAAATTCATTACGGCTGATCTTGATATTCGATTGTTACTCTTTTCAGGCAGGGTTGGAATGGGCGGCGAATGGAGCCAAAGGAACTCTGAATGGAGTTAATGGATATTGGTTTTTTAGTCATTGGCGTAAACATCGAACTCCATTGGCCTCATTGCGAACCCTGTCTCCAGAATATCAATTTACAATACTGTATAACATCGATATTTATATATTTAAATTGCCGATTGCAGAAGTAGAGAAAATTATTTAGCTTTAGGTATTATCTATCATATTTAAGTCATTACAAATTATTACTGATATTGTTATTAATTTATTTATAACTTTCATTGTTTAAATTTTATAAATAAAAATTAGTTAAAACGAATGGATACATAACTTAGAAATTGAAGATGATTTGAAAAAAATATTTATCGAAAGCAAACGTCTGTTATCTTAGATACCTTTTGATGAGTTTAAAAATATTGAAATGATTGGTAGAGGTGGTTTTGCAACTGTATACCGTGCTGATTGGTTAGATAAAGTTCAATATGTAAACAGACCCGTTGCACTTAAATTATTTCATGAATCAAATTATTATTATAAAGAATTTACAAGAGAGGTAATCTTAATTATTTTTTATCAATTATATGATTCATGATTTGCAGTTAAATTTAACAATTCAAATATATATTCCTTTAATAATAAGTTAAAAGCATATTGTGATATCGGTCTTAAAGATCCAAGTTTTTTAAGTTGTTTCGGTGTATCAAAAGATAAAGATTCTAAAGATTATGTTCTTGTCATGAAATATGCTTTAAAAGGTTGCTTGCGAAAAAATCTAAGTGCTATAGCACAAGTGGATTGGAGAGATAAATTCAATCTTTTGCAATGTATTGCATATGATCTTCTGATAATACATTCTCAAAATCTTATTCATCGTGATTTACATAGTGGAAATATTTTATTAAATAGTTTAAAAAGTGCATACATCGCTGATTTAGGGCTTTCTATAACAGCTAATGTTGCATCAAAATCAAATTCAGATGGAATTTATGGAATTTTATCATATATTGCTCCTGAAATCATGAATAAACCTCCACATACTAAAGAATCTGATATTTATTCATTTAGTATAATCATGTGGGGAAATTTTATATGGCATACCTGTTTCGTTCGAGCATAAATCAGAATTACAATTCCAATTACAAGTATGTAATGGTTTACGACCACATATTTATGAAAATACAGCTATATGTTATGTAGATTTAATGAAGAAATGCTGGGATGTGAATCCAAAAAAACGACCAACAGCAAAAGAAATTTATGATATTTTTGCAGAATGGCAGAATAATGAAACTATTTTATTAGATTTGTCCGAATCTGATAAAAAACTACAAAATATAAAAAATAAAGATATGCAAATAGATATTGAATCAGATTATAGAAGTAAATTTATTTCATTTAATACAGTACCGGACAGCAAAACGCATCCACTTTTTATTAATAAAAACTTTAAATCGTTATAACTTTTTCAAAACAAGTTGAATCAAAAAACCCTTTGACAAATTGATAGATTTTTTGCTAAACTACATTTCTGAGAAGGATTTTTTCTTATTTTTAATTTTAAGGAAGTTATAAGGCATTAAAGTTTATATGAGTTCAAAAAATTGGCGTTTAATATAGAAAAAAAGAAAACATATATAGGTTTTTAGCCAATCAAAATCGATTGCACAAAAATTAGCCAATCAGAATTGATTATGTAAGCACCTAAAATTGGCGCCTATATTTATAGATTGGATGTCTTATGCTGTCCGGTACTGTAGTAATTATAAATATCAAGGTAATTATAACTTTAGTTTATTTATTAATAATAAATCGTATATCATTCTATATAATGCATTTCTTGATAATCTTTTTTTATAGGTAGTAAATTATGTGAATTAGAAATACCAAATATTTGTTTAATAAAAGCAACTCACAATTTTGAACAGAAAAATATTTTAGATCGGATTAATCATTAATAAGTAAAATTAGACTTTAATAATAAGATATTTAATACAATTGTACATTTTGTTTATACCCATAATATTCACAATAATAGAATAAAAGGTAAATATCAATATTTTCGATTTGTAATAAAATACTCAGTATCTTGATATATTTGAATATGTAATTTTTAAATAGACTTTTCTCATGCAAATTTGGCATTTTACTACATTATTATACCTTAGAAATTAGTAATCAAAAAATTTTATTTACAGATGATATGAAAAGTAATCAATGTAGAGGTTGGAACTAGAGCATACGGATTCTTTATTCGAATAATATTCGAATAATTAGGATCGGCATATAGCTATTCGAATATTCGCCGAATGACTAAATTTACTGAATAATTCGAATAACTATAATTATTCGAATAATATTATTTATTCGAATAATAATATTTATTCGAATAAATATTAATATTCGAATAAACAAATTTATTCGAATAATTATAATTATTCGAATAAATATATATTTAAGTAAATATATTTATTTTGCCTAGTATACCTATTCAATATCTTATAATTTATATATGTAATAATAACTAGCACTTATATAATAGCGTTAATTCCAATTCTACTAATTCTACTTCTAACTATTAAGTCAAATCGAATGTTGTGCCTATAGCTTTTTTTTAGTTTAGTCTAAAAGACTCTTCTATTATTTTATTATTAATTGGTTTCAATTAATTTAATAATGATTTTGGTAAGCTTATCGATCTATATATGGTAATAACGTATGGAGAAACAAAATAGGAAAGGGACGAAGGATAGTAATAAGGTGGGACGATAGGACGATCGGAAGTATCAAAGTATCATCAATTAATTATTTTTAATCATGAATTGAATTAAAAGTTTGTTAATGTTGATATCATATGAAACTAAATAAATGTATACTACGTATTCATCTAAGATATAGAAAAAAAGTTACATTTTGATGATTATATTGAATATTATTCGAATATTATAAATTATTCGAATAGGAATTATTATTCGAATATAATGAATTATTCGAATAAGAATAAATTATTCGAATAATTATATTATTCGAATAATTCGAATAAGACAATTATTCGAATATTCATGTTATTCATTGAATAATTATTTAAAAAATTTTATTCGAATATTCACCGAATACGAATATTATTCGAATAGCAAATACGAATCCGAAGCTCTAGTTGGAACCGAATTTAATTTTTAAATTTGCAAAACTATAATATGCAAAGTTATGTGTTATTATGTATGATCGTGCAAAAATATGCAAAAAATATGCAAAAATATGCATTATAATCAGTATTCCAGCCAAAACCTCCTCACAAAGTCCAAAAAGTTTGGGCATTGGAGTTTTGGTATCGCCCAAAATCTGAAATTTCTGATTGCTGAATCTTCTAAAATGGCTGAAAGCTCTGAAATGGTCAAAACCTTCTGAAACTGGGCCAAACAGAAATTTCTGAAATCTCTGAAATGGGCTGAAACCTTTTGAAATTGTGTGAAACCCAAACTTCCAAAACTTCAGAAACTGTGTGAACCTTCTTTAGATGTGATATTTTATACTAGATATTCTTATAAGTTTAGGCATATTTTGCAATTATACGTAAAAATGCATAAATAAAGTAGTAGCATGACTGCTAACTAAAAAAATTTGAATAAAAATTTTTTTATTGTATAATAGAATTTAAGTAATAAACCAATAATTATAAGCAATAAATTTAATTAAAGCAAATATTTTAATAACCTAAATATATATATTATATAAGTAATAGTTGTAATAGTTTTGTTTAAATTAAATTTTCAAATATAGTACTTACCAGAGAAATTGTAGCAGAATCTATAGGTTTACTTTCCAGTGCTGCTGATATAGTGCTCACCAAGAGGAATTGTAGCAGAATCTATAGGTTTACTTTCTAGTGCTGCTAATATAGTATAATTGATTAATAAAAAATTAAATAAATAATACAATATAATTTTTAAATTAAGTACTTTTAATAGCATTTGATATTTTCTTAGTATTGATAATTTTGCTAGTATACATAATATCAGGATGTTTTGGTAATGTAGTTTGTAATTCTTTGACCATTTTATCAGCAGCTAAGAATTGCCTTTTAATTTCTTCATCATTATCTGATTGTTTTATTATATTATACCAGTAATTAAGTGTGTTCTCAATTTGATAAGCATTAGGCCGTTCTTGTGGATCTGAATCCATGCATTGCTTAGCTAATTTAATATAGCATTCAGGAGTTCCAAGTGCAAATTCAGGTCGTAATCCAATGCAAATTTTTACAGCAAGTTCGTCATTAAATTGATAACCGTCAAAGGGTCTTTGTCCAGTTGACATCTCGAACATAATGATCCCAAAACTATAAATATCAGCAGCTTGTGTAAACTTTTGGCCTGATAAGACTTCTGGAGCAACATAAGGCATAACTCCATAAATACAATCTTTTGAACCATTTTCATTATACTTTTTAGACAAACCCATATCTGAAATGTAAGATTGCGTAACATTACTAATACCTTTATCTTGCAAAATATTACCACTATGGATATTTGCATGAATATACCCTGCATTATGAATATTTTTTAAATCTTCTGAAATATCGCAAAGTAGTTTTAATTTAGTCTGCCAGGTAAGCTTTCGAAAATAATTACTTAAAAATTTATAAAGGTTTCCATTATCTGCGTATTGAAATACCATCAAGTATTCATTTGTTTTCGTATTTTGAGTCAATCCATGTATTTTAAGCTTAGTACCCCCGAGTCCGCATTTTGCAAGACTTTCAAACTTTATAAATTTATATAAATAAGTTCATTTTAATAAACTATATAATTATATAATAATGATTTAACTTACTTCATTCAAAAAATCATGATTTTCTTTAGAACCAGACAAGGTCTTGAGAGCAACAGTGATAGATGGTTTGCGCGCTCTTTTATATATATAGTTGTCATCATCATTATTATCGTCGTTAAAATCATTGTAACCAATGACTTCATCCTTATCTGTTTTCTCAATTTCATTGATCGCTTGTATACCATCTAACCAGGTTGCAGAAAATATAGAACCAAATCCTCCTTCACCGATTTTTTTAATATTAACTAGCCTATCAAATGAAATCCACTCAATCATACCTTCATAGATATAGGTTCTAAGTTGAATCGCTTTCATGCAATCGTCAATCTTTTTATTTCCACTTGTCCATTCTTGAATTGTTATATCAGGATCGCATCTCTGGCACCATGCTTTCTGCGTATTAAATTCATTACATTTTTCACATTTTCCATATTTAGAATTTCTATAAAATAATTATAAAACATTTATTTCACATTTCATATGATTATAAACTTTATATTAAATGTAATTAATTTTTATACTCACGGACTAAATTAATGCGAATGAAATGAATTTAAACGTAATGGTAAATAAGTATTTATGATCTTGTTTTGTGAACTTGTTTTGCTGCTTTTAATTCCATTGATTAATAAATGTTCTTTATACTCACTCACTGAATAAAATGATTATAATGCGAAATGCGAATGAAATGAATTTAAACGTAATGGTAAATAAGTATTTATGATCTTGTTTTGTGAACTTGTTTTGCTGCTTTTAATTCCATTGATTAATAAATGTTCTTTATACTCACTCACTGAATAAAATGATTATAATGCGAAATGCGAATGAAATGAATTTAAACGTAATGGTAAATAAGTATTTATGATCTTGTTTTGTGAACTTGTTTTGCTGCTTTTAATTCCATTGATTAATAAATGTTCTTTATACTTGCGTGCTAAAATACAAACAATAAATATTTAAGAACTTATAATTAGATTAACAATAATAGATAATCTTAAAAGCTTACTCCCTAATTGTTAAAATTGTGCAAGAGATCTTATTTTAAATAATAAAAAATAAATAAAAATTAACATACTTCTCAATCCATTTCTCAAATTCATCATAATTCTCTTCAACGCCAATTCCATATCTGTAACAAATGGCAGTCTTCCTAATTCCCATAGAATTACCTTCTTCCGCAGATTTCAAAAAATATGTAAACGCTTTATGCTTATCAACGTCAACTCCAATTCCTAAATAATAACAATAGCCAACTTGATAGATTCCGTTAGAATTATTCATTTCTGCCGATTTTTGATAATATGTAAATGCCTTTCGTTCATCCTTTTCAACACCAATTCCATATTCGTAACAATATCCAAGCCTGTTAATTCCGTCTGGATCATTCATATCTGCCAATTTTTGACAACTAACGAAATTTAGTTGATTGAAATTATCGATTAATTTGGTCAAATTTTCGTTTGACATTTTAATTTATGAAAAAAAGAAATACATCTGATGCTGTAAAATTTATTACTTGCATTGGTTATATATAGCCTAAATTACGAATAATTTCTTCCCTTGTCTCTCATTTCCGTATTTGTATAATTCTTTAAGCTGTCATATACTTTCCATAATTGTAGCCACAGCCATGTTAATCTCACCTTTCTAGTATTAGGCATTATTATGTATTCTCAGTGGCTTAACCATGTGTATTTCCCCAAATCGCTTTTACGCGCTGATAGAAGGAGTTGAGCATGTGAAATAATAATTAGTAGTATAGGCATTTTGATCTTAGCGTATGCATCATAATGTATATTACGGGTTGACCTTACCCTTTGTTCATATATAAAATGTATCTAATGTATGCTCTCCAAAACCACTTTTTATAATAAATGCCTAAATAAATCATAAATATCCTCGTCCCTGCCAAATTCATGTGACCTTCTAACGTCAACCATCGGAATTAAACTCGGCATGAAAGTACGAAGCTCTCCCTTACGATGAGACATATGGTGCCAGTTGTGTGGAATGGATTATCAACCCCACGCCTTCTAGAATTACACTGCCCTGGTCTTCGATTTTCGCATTCAAGGAACATGAGCCTTGATTACGACTTCGCCATCCAACTTTTGGATTACATCGGATGTGGGATAGGAAGCCCTGGGTTTCGGAAGAAGAACTTATGTGTAACGTCTGACTAAGCTGGTGACGATCTAACAGAAGATTAATGAAGAAGCGGCCTCGTCTTGGTTAAATAAAAATTTTTTGGGTTTTAATTTGTTTCATGGTTGAGATTGTGAGGGACATTCGTAGGTTTGCAATACACAGATCCCCAACAGATGGGCAATGAATTGCAACATGAGGACTCACGTTTGAAATTTGGTTATAAATTGGAATGTTATTGTAATTTTATTTGGTTGAGTGATCTTTCTTCTGTTTCTCTTCTTTTGTTAAAATTTTGTTTAGGCTCGCAGGAGCTCGCCCTCAAGGGGAGGATATTGTAACGAATAATTTCTTCCCTTGTCTCTCACTTCCGTATTTGTATAGTTCTTTAAACTGTCATATACCTTCCATAATTGTAGCAATAGATCACCTTTCTAGTATTAGGCATTATTATGTATTCTTAGTGGCTTAATCATGTGAATTTCCCCTAGTCGCTTGCATAAACTTGATAGAAGGTGTTGCCTGTGGGGAAGCATGTGAAATCATAATTACCGTAAAGTGCCGCATACAAGATCCCAAATAGCAGATCCACCATGAATTAGCGAACCACAAAATCGATATTGGGTTTTTTTAAATAGTTACAATAGAATGCCTATTGTAAATACAAAGTGTGTATGCACTTTAAATTTTTTCATTCACGATATAACCTCACAGCACATACCATATCCACCGATTTGATTTTTAGGGGTCTTTTTTCGATAAACTGTTACACGAACTTTGCATTTAGTGATGAAGAATAACATACGAGAATTAAAAAAATTACTAACTCTGGAATCACATGATCATGCCGCATATCTAAAATATACTCGATTATTTTCTGTGATTTAAAGTTATTTGATCAAATCCTAATTATAATCATTAAAAACTTATTGCATATAATGATAAACAAACGAAACATTCATTAAAAATGTTTTTTAGCCTCTATATGAGATAAATAAGCAATAAATACTAAAAAACCAGCTACAGTATTCTAAGCTATAACGAAAGCACTATCACTAGTTGTTGAAGCGTTCTGTATTTTCGGGCAGTGGACGATCGGTTTGTCATTGTTTGATCGGTATAATGGGTAATATTTTTGAGAAAAACGGCCTTTTTAACTTACTTTCAGCCAATAATTAAACAGGTAGATATTGCAATATTCTATACACTTAATTATGGATTCAAAGTAAGTTTAAAAAACCGCTTTTGTAAAAAAAACTTACTCTATATAAATTAACGACAAATAATTCTCAATCATGATTGGCTAATTTTGGGGCCAAACCAAATCGGTTGATATGCTAGACCCGGGGTCTAAAATATGGTTTAAAAATTGGTGGAATGTAGTGCTCCGAACGGGTCGGTTCGGGTCGGGTTATAGCCAACCCGAACCCGACCCGAAAATTCGGGTCGGATCGGGTTGAAAACTTTCGGGTTAGCACTTCAACCCGGACCCGAATTTTTAAGCCCAACATGCTAAAGTTTTAAAAAAAAATAAAATTTTGGCCTTAGATGTAAATAAAATAAAAAAAAAA
>QKWP01000760.1:103778-227344 GCA_003550325.1 Gigaspora rosea
ATTATTATTCATCGCGTCACCCCTGATCGACCAATTATTTTGTTTGTTTTGATTTTACATTAAACAAAACAAATAACGGCCGGACTAAGATTAGGATTAGCGTTTGGTAGATGCAATAACTAGAGACCCTCACCCTCTAACCCAAAATTTCGCAAGGAATTTTTTTTGTTAAAAAAAAAGTGTAGTTTCATAGTCAAAATTTTAAGTTAGAAGCGATTGTTTAAAAAAAATCTTGTTTCGATTTCGCGTTGCACCTGATCCTGCATCCCGATTGGTTAAATGATAACCGCTATTCTAAAGAAAAAAAATGACTAATCTATATAAAAATTCGGGTCGGGTCGGGTTAATTCTCAACCCGAACCCGACCCGAAACTTTCGGGTCAAAATTTTCTAACCCGAACCCGACCCGATCCGAAATTTCGGGTCGGGTTTCGGGTTGACCCGACCCGATTCGGAGCACTAGTGGAATGTAAAAGACCCGGTATGATCTTAGCGTAGGCATCCTAAAATGAGAATGTATATAACGGGTTGGCCTTACCCTTTGTTCATATATATAATGTATCTAATGTATGCTCTCCAAAACCATCTTGAATAAAATATAATTCTTTTTATAATAAATGGCTAAATAAATCATAAATATCCTCGTCCCATAAATTACTGCCATATTCATGTGACCTTCTAACGTCAACCATCAGAGTTAAACTCGGCATGAAAGTACGAAGCTCTCCCATACGATGGTTACACTGTACAGCGTAGTACTGGGGTGTCACACGGATTAATCAATCTCAGCAACATTGATCAATTTACTATGATCAGATTTTTATCAAAGAAATTAGATAATTAATCGAATGTAAATTACTATTATTTATTGTGCAAGATTCTAAAAGTATCACACAAATATTGCACTTATTTTTCCAATTTTTTTTTAATTGAAACCAGTTCGTCAGAACTGTTTCAAAATGGCTATGTTTGAATTTTCACTAAAGTTCTAATTATATTTCTATTATATTTTTAAGATAATTTTTTCGTCCTAATTAATAAATTTTCAAGTATCTATAAGACGAATGCTTAGAACCCACATATTAATAAAAAAAAAATGAAAACATAGCCGGCTTTATATAAATAACTAGTGAAAATTTCCAGGCGATTTAACGTCTAGATAATAAGTTGATACATTTTAAAATATTTAAAAGATCGATTTTTATATGAATTTAATAATATCCGATAGATTTAGGGTAAATTGTAATTAGTAATATCTGCGTGATAGAACAATAATATAATGTAAAGTCTATTATAAGAGGTTCAATCTGTAAAATCAAACTTTAACTTCTGATATTTCTTGAATAAAAACGATTGTGCTTAATAAACAACATTGTAGCGTCTTAACGATGGTGATTGTAATCGCGAAGATTTGAGTCCGTGTAACATAAAAAATCTGCAATATGAAAAATTACATAGTTAGCTGACATAGTTTTGATCAATTAGTCCGTGTGACACTGGGTGCGCGGTATACTATGTAAATCAAAACTATATGTGGTATCATATAAAAATTTTTTTTAATAATACAAATTTTTAAATAGATGTACAGCCCTAATGGTTCGATAGTTTTGGATAAAACTTCACAAAGACAAGTATTACGTCCCTACAAACAAAGTTATAGAGCCATTTCTTTAATACAAAACTAAATTTACCCCTTTCTTGCTACTTTTTTTTTTAAAAAAAACATGTAGCATATTACTGTACAGACCCCTCTTTTTGCTACTTTTTTTAAGAAAAAAAAACACGTAGCATATACAGTTTTTTCATGTTTAAATAAATGAAATGATTCTATAGCCTTGTTTGTAGAGATGTAATACTAGTCTTTGCGAAAATTTATTCAAAACTATCAAACCGTTAGGACAGTACATCTATTTAAAATTTGAAAAAAATTCGATAATAACTTTTTATATGATACCACGTATATCGCGCACCCCAGTGTGACACCCCAATGTAGTACTTACAGTACGTATCTGTAAGTACATACGTATATGTACTGTCCATATGATACAGGAAGATTAGTACATTGAAGATAAGCTAAATTCAATAGCTGTTTATTTTCAAAATTTTCGTAATACATCTGATTAAAAAAATTCTTAAAACACCAATTCTTTAGGGAGTATAATCAATTTATGAATTATAAAAACTATTGATTGTAAAAGTTCTATTTAAACAATATGATCAAAATGATCAAAATTGATTCATTCTAATATCATACGTATAAAAAGTATAGAGAGTTTATTAATCAACGTATTTTAAATAAGCTACGTATCCATGTCTATGAATATTTACTATTTAATTTATTTTATCGTATTAAGAAATGAGCATAAAAATTAGCATAAAGAATATTTATTAATATAAGTAATCCATTTTAAGGCATTCGGTTTATTGTTACTTAGCAATTATTATTCATTACTTATATTATTATTTTTTTTATTATATAATTATGGCATTTTACATTCTTACTAAATACTTCATAGATAGATTATTTTACTTATTACATTATTTTTTCTTGCTCACATGACATGTTCACGTTTTCATGTTCTTGTCATCTCGCTGATAACTGCGCCTCAGAAATCTACAAACTACCGTATTTGCGCGTAATAGTGCGCCGGGGCGTTATTTCGAGTAATGGCCCGAATTAAGCTTAATTTAGGACAAAATTCGAAATTACACCCCTGCGCGTTACTCATGTTCATTATGTTAAATTTTTTTTTCAAAAAAAATTGCTGTACATGATGTTACACAAAATGACGTATAGCACCTGGAATCAACATTCAAAAAAACCATAAAAGGAAACGCATCACAATTACATTCGTATCATCCCTTGAGGTCATCTGATCTTCCAAATCTTGTCAATAATGATAGATCGTCACTTCTAAATAAATATTATAGAAATCAATCAATATAGAGATTTCTCAAGTTAACAGTTAATACAAACGCAAACGTAAATTTATTTGGAATTACTACATACGTTCGTACATCATTTACTTGATACAGTAAATACAATATTACACACAAAATAATCTTGAGAATATGAATATGAGAAAGGAAGCACGTCAATATTTTAGGCAAGGCAAATTTTTTGAAGCATTAGAACTTTATGAAGAAATCATTGAAAATTGTGTGTATAATGACGAAGACCTAAAAATTGCTACAACGTGGGATCTTTCAGGAAAGTGCGGATTAGAAAATTTAAGCAACTTAATAAAAGTACTTCGCAAGAACTCTACGTTAACGTCTTTGGATCTTAGTTTTAATAATTTTGGATCAGAAGGTGGAAAGGCAATAGCGAATGCTCTTTGTGACAACACCACGTTGACTTCTTTGGAACTTAGAGAAAATAGACTTGGATCAGAAGGAGGAAAAGTATTTGCAAATACACTTTGCAAGAACACTACGCTAACTTCTTTAGAACTTAGTTTTAATAATCTTAGATCAAAAGGAGCGAAGGCATTAGCTAATGCACTTTGTAAAAACATCACGCTAACTTCTTTGAATCTTTGGCGTAATTACCTTGGATCAGAAGAAGGAAAAGCGTTAGCAAATGCACTTTGTAAAAACAATACTTTGAAAGATTTGCATCTTAATTTTAATAATCTAGGATTAGAAGGAGGAGAAGCTTTGGCAGATGCACTCTGCAAGAACACCGCACTGACTTTTTTAGATCTTACTGATAATTATCTCGATTCAGAAGTAGGAAAAGCATTAGCATTTGCACTTTGTAATAATAACACACTAACTTCTTTAAGTCTTGATGAAAATAATATTGGATCAGAAGGAGTGAAAGCATTAGCAACCGCTCTTTGCAAAAACACCACGCTGACATCTTTGGATCTTCATAATAATAATATTGGATCAGAAGGAGTAAAAGCATTAGCAAACGCTCTTTGCGAGAACGCTACGCTTACTTCTTTGAATCTTGCTGATAATAGTCTTGGATCAGAAGGAATAAAAGCATTAGCGAATGCACTTTGTAATAATATCACGCTAACTACTTTAAGTCTTAGCGAAAATGCATTTGGATCAGAAGGAGTTAAAGCATTAGCAAATGCACTTTGCAAGAACACTGGGTTGATATTTTTGAGTCTTCGCGAAAATGAACTTGGATCAGAAGAAGGAAAAGAATTAGCGAACGCTCTTTGCAAGAATAATACTCTGAAAGAATTGTATCTCAGTTTTAATGACCTTGGATCAGAGTGGGGAGAAGCATTAGCCGATGCACTTTGCAAAAACAATACCCTAAGAGATTTAAACCTCCAAGGGAATAAACTTGGATCAAAAGGAGGAAAAGCAATTGCAAATGCACTTTACAAAAATACCACTCTAACTTCTTTAAATCTTGGTGAGAATAATATTGGATCAGAAGGTGGAAAAGCAATAGCAAATGCGCTTTTCAAGAATACCACACTTAATGAATTAAATCTTGAAGAGAATAATCTTGGATTAGAAGGAGGGAAAGCGTTAGCAAATACTCTTTGCGAGAACGCCACGCTGACTTGTTTAACTCTTGGAGATAATGAACTTGGATTCGAAGGAGGGGAAGCATTAGCAAATGCACTTTCCCAGAACACGACACTGACTCATTTGGATATTTGGGGTAATAATATTGGATTTAGAGGAGCAAAAGCTTTAGCGAATGCACTTTACAATAACATCACGTTAACTACTTTGAATTATTGGGATAATAGTCTTGGACCAGAAGGAGAAAAGGTGTTGGAAGAAGCAGTTTACAACAACCCTATATTGAATTTTAATTGAATCATAAGAAGCAAAAACATTATAGTAACAGATGCATTATACAAGACCAACACTTTGAGAATTTTGAATCTTATTAATAAATCGGCGGCATTTTTAGACTGGCCTTAATTCTTAGCTTTAAAGTTTTGAAATGTCCTTAAATTTTAGTACTTTAATAAGATCCTAAAAAAAAAAATCAATTTGCTTTCTATTATAGATTTTGTCTTAAATCGTAATTTATAAAAATTACGAATCATTGAAATCTTTATATGCTTAAACTCTAAGGTCCACAACAAGTTTCTAAATTCAAGATTTATTATAATTGTAATTAATGTTTCGAACGAAAGCTAATTATTTCGTCAAATACGATATTCAGCCCGAAAAATCCAAAATTGTCCACAACTACTAATAATTATTGGCGCAGTAGTATCGTCTCCGAGTCTAATGGTAACTAACTAGTTATGTGAGATTTGATTTCTGATCGATCGTTAAATCCGAAACATTTCGGAATAAAAAATTTCGTCCGAAAAATTAATTGTACATATCCATGAAAAATAAACCAAAATTATACGGAAATTGCTTAGTTTTGTTTGATGTAGTGTTTAACTTTTTTTTTCTGATTTATTTTTATTAATAAACTATAAGTTAACTTTTAAAATTTTAGAATAAGGAGGCGAAGCATTAGTTAATTTTAAGCTGGTTGTATAATTCTCTCTATTGAAGATTTATTACTGATTATAATCACAAATCAATAATAGTCTTTTCTAATCTTTTTTTTTTTTTTTTAATCATTAAAAAATTTTATTTTACAAAAAAATTAAAAAAAAAATTAGTAATAATCCATGACATACTGTGCTGGATAAAACGTCTTTAAATTTTTCAAAGGTTGTGTAAATCTCGAATCGAATGGTAACATAATCATTCGATTCTGATCAATAGATCTCAATAGAACATGAAAAATATTATGTGCGCCATAATTGGTATATGCATTATAATTTAACTTTTTTAATTTGCATATTGTAATTAACGATATCTTATGATCTAGTGATCAGAATTAAACGATTTTGGTACCATTCGATTCGTCTTGATGAGACGAATCGAATGGTACCAAAATCATTCGATTCTGATCGATATATCAAGTATTAAATAGCTAAAATACTTAACTGCGTCATAATACCCATGTCTACCTTACATTATACACAAAAATTGGTGATGATATTGTAGCTGCTAAATCTTATTATACTAAAGGTATAAGGACCACCTTGAAATAGTTTTTGCCAATGAAGAGAGACAAGAGCATTGTGTTGTAGAATGGATTGCACTTTTTAGACAATCCATTTTAAGTTATATACCTACAAACTTGAAAAGCACTTCCCTAACAATAAAGTTAAGAAATGTTCCATTAGGGAATAATACAAACCACATCAAAGAGGCATTTAAGCCTTATGGAGTAATCAAATCTATTAAACCATTAGTATATGAAGATACACCTATTTGTTCAAACCAGTGGCTATTAATACATGACACAACCAATAATCCAGAAATTGAACAAAAAATACTGCAGCATACAAGTGTATAAGAACAAAAAGTTTTGACAGAATGGAAATCAGCACTAAAGGTATGCTTTTACTGTGACCAAGCTAGTCATATTAAGAAAAAGTATGTATAGCACAAGAAAGCAATAGAAATCAAATGGCACTATAGAAATCTCAAAGAGGCTAAACAAAGCAAAATAAATATATCACATGGCACAATTATAAGTGCAAATAACCCATATATCACTACAATTAGTAATGAAACAAATAATGCCAATAATAGTGAAAGAGACTTAACGGATCCAGATCTGGTGATGAGCGATAAAGAAAATCTAGAAGATCTAATAGAGGCAGAAAAGCACAAAGGTAAAGATATAGAAACAGTGAAAAGTAGTAACTTGGCAACACCACTAGAGGATAAATTGACAAACGAACTAGAAGTGAATAGAATAGAAGAAGTGAGCGAAATTGCAAACTCAGAGGATACAGAGCTAGAAGCTACTGCAAATACAAAGACAGATGATGAAGGCTTCATTGAGGTCTCATATGACCAAATATAATAGTATAAAGATAGCTACCTTAATGTTAAAGGGTTAAACAATTGAAAAAATATCAAGAAACACTAATACTACTTAAGACTTATAGAATAGATTTAATTATGCTGCAAGAAACCTAAATAATATATAAATGCAGGAGTTCTTTAAGGGTAGGGTAAATGTAGATTATTTTTAATAGTGATCACGTTGTGATTATATGAAATCTGGTAATCAACCAATCATGATTGTAAGCAAAATAGATTTAACCAATCTGAATTAATCATTTTGTAAACTAGAGAAAATTTGAGCCAACCTGGAAAACTTTATGACATATAGAAGTATAATTTTTCAAATACTATATTTATTAAAATTTTACTATTATAAAAATAGTATTTTGTACTATATATTATAAAATTTTTGGCTAAATTAATAACAACTATAAAAAGTTTTATTTGTAGCACATCTTTATTTTCTATACAAATTTCATTGTATTACTAAAATCATATGATAAATGATCTACATTCACTTTACTTTTAAAGAAATGTGGATATACATCTATTTGGCTAGCAAAAATAGCACTTCTAGCAAAGAATGATGAAATTATATTTAAAAAAGTAAAAGAGTTATTCGAAGGAAGAATATTTAAAGCACAATTCTTTTTTAGACAACACCAATTTCAGGTCACAAATGTGTATGCCATCCTACAATAGAGTATAGAGCAAGGTTCTTTAATGCATAGAGTTCTACAAAGAAAAAATGTGCAGTTAATATTTTGCAGGTTTACTTTAATACCAATATGAACCCGAGAGTTAATAGAATTAGTCAAGCTCTCTCACATAGCAATCCTTCTAAATAGAAACTCAAAGAAATGATGGAAGGGATGACAGATACAGCTATAGTTGCGAATCAGTCTCTATTTATCACATTTACCAAAAGACAAGAGGTCAAAATCTAATGGCTACAAGACTCAACTATATATTTGTAGAGGATCAATATACTCAATATTGTGAAATGACATTTACAAATTTGGAAATTCTGATCATTTATGGTTATGAGTGAGTTAAGCTTTGAAAAAATATTAGTTATATAGTATACCGGCGGTTGAAAACCAAAATTCTACAAAATAATTGAGTGCATAATGAGATTATTAATGAATTAAAAATGGTACAAAGTCAAAAAAATTGGGATATTTATAAGAATTAAATACAGGCAATAGTAAGGATAACAGAACTCCCCAAGGTGCCAGAATGTATTATTAATAAATTAACAAAAGAATTGCAAGTTAGAAAGTAGAATTGCGAGTGACTATAATCTAGATGATCTACAAATAGTGGTTGAGAAATTAAAAGTTATTTTTCAGAAACAGCTTACAGAACTAGCAAATAAGTGGCAAATCAGTCCAAAGCTAGATGGATCGAAATCAGGGAGAAATCAACCAAGTACTTCTTTAATCGAAACAAAATAAGGCATTCAACATTTGCTACCAAAAAAATTAAAATCCCAGAATAACCTTCTTAGCAATACTATGAGAAAATATACCAACCTGATCTAATTAATTTTGGAACTAATAGAATATCTTCCAACTGTAGCTCCCATTGGACAACAAAAACCTAACAAAGCACATCTCTAGAGAGGAAATTGTACAAGTAATTAGGAATCTTCCAAAAATTAAGACCCAGGTTCAGACAGAATTATGTATGAATTTTATAAAGAAATAGAAGAAGAAGGTAGTGCTGCCTTGGAAAAATCTTTAATGATGTATTAATTACAGGAGAAATGCCAAACTCCTGGTACAAGAATATGATAACACTAATTCCAAAGAAATTGACAAGGCTTGAAGAAATCAATAATTGGAGGCCAATCTCACTAACGAATAGCGACATTAAGATTTTTATGAAATTATTGTCAATAGACTTAAAAAAGTATTAGAAAGAATAAATTTTGATCCTATCTATGTCAACTAATAAAAAATTATTTTTAGAACAAAAGGTTTATATTATGAATACAGGATTAATTTCAGAGCCTTTTAGAATTCAGAGAGGGATGCAGCATGGAGATCCACTGTCTCTCCTTCTTTATATTCTCGCATTTGAATTTTTTTTAAGGTCAGCAAGTCAAAAGCTTCAAGGGATTCAGGTACAAAAGCATAAATTCAAAGTTGTAGCATATGCAGACGATTTAACAATTGGAATAGCATTACAGGATAAATAGAGAAGTATTGCAGAGCTTATTCAAAATTATGAATTGGCCTCAAATGCCAGAGTTAATAAAAGTAAGTCAGTCTCAATCTTTCTAACCCAGGGTGCTAAAAATGTTGATCATAATGAGCTGCAGGGTTTCAAAGTCCTAAAAAATGATGAGACAATAAAGATTCTGGGTTATAAATTAGACCATAATGGAGACCTGAATAAAGAAGTATGGCCAAACTTAGTTAAAAAAATCAAAAATATGGTAAAACAAATGTCTAACCAAAACCTATCATTCAAGGGAAGAATTGTCATAGCCAAAGTACTATTTATCTCCTGTATTTGGTACTTAGTATACGTGGCCCCTCCAACAAGAAATTTCTATCTGAAATTAATAACCTTCTAATAGAATGGATTAAAAATAAGCTAGACTTCTACCTAGATTCTCAATTTTTCAACAAAGTTGAAAGTATAGTGGACTTGCAGCCCAAATTTTAAAGGATATGATCGATGCAAAACTGCTCTCAGTTTGGATAAAATTGCTTACAAGTAAAAAATTATGGGCAAAAGCTAAAAGAGAAGCAATTGAAATGGCATTACAATATAAAAGACAAGTTACACCTAAAGCTGCACTTAACTCAATTCCTTGCAAAAGTCGGGCATGGCCAGACAGGTGGAAGCCATACTTGAATGCGTGGAAAAGAGTGGAAGGTAAAATAATCTCAATTTCTAGAAACTGGCCCTGGCAGCACAAAGACATTAAATTGGCAGGCATGACAGGCACAGAAGTTGAAGTTTAGAAAACAGTAGAATTTCTGAGAGAGAAATCTCTATCACCTACATTATCACAAAGAAATGTAACACTAAAGAGTCTGAAACTCATCTTTGAAAATGGATGTTGATTAAATGGGTTAATAACAAACATAGGGATGTTTTTTGGTGTCTACACCACAAAGCCCTTCCCTTGGGCTACCGATTAATACACATAATTCAAGATGATAATGTAGATTGCTCAGAATGTCCAGGGGAACTTCAAACCCTTGACCATTTTGTTCTAGAATGTAGGATTGCCAAAACAGTGTGGAAAATCGCATACGAGATGATAAAGGGATAAAGGGGTCAGAGATGGAAAGTCCACCAAGTAGTTGGGAAGAAATTATTACGGCCTCAAACATACAAAATGAAGCAAAAAAAAGCATTGCAAGATGGGTCCACATCACTGCAGTATACGAGATTTGGTACTGTTATACACAGGCTAGATAGGGTGGCACAATCATTCCAGACCCAATACTGCCCTACGTAATTAAAAACAGAATTAAGAATGAAATAGAATGAAATAAGGGTTCTAGGCTCCAAATGGAGCAACAATAACAAAACCAGAGAAACCCTATATAAGGGTTTAATAGCAAACAATTGGAAAATAGACAAATGCATCATATGTAAATATATTATATAGGTATTAAATAAATTACGCCTCCCGGCGTCCCTTCATTGAAATGGTTGTAAAAAAAAAAAAAAAAAAAAAAAAAAAAAAAAAAAAAAAAAAAAAAAAAAAAAAAAAAAAAAAACGGTTTTTAAATAATGATAGTTCATTATACTATATCTTTTTATCCTGTAACTTAGTAAAACTATAATAATTTTCCACCATAAATCTTAACATTTAAATGAACTAGTTAAACATACGAAAGCGATACTTGATCAAATCTAAGAAAGGCTAAATTTCGTCATGCTATTTCGATTACTATAATTGCTTCTAAGTTGATACTTGAGAACGCCCTATATTTCTAAAAATTAATCCCTGTAAAAAAAAGTTAACATAAACTTTCCATAACTTTCAATATATAAATTACACATTTTTTTTCGTTTAAATTACTAAATACTGTAAAAACATTCGTGTTTTTTTTCCATAAATGTCACATTTTAACAGAATAATTTTAATAAAATAATGGTGATTATTCAAAAATTTTATTGAACCTATGCGATAATAAAGTAAAAATTAGACTAATTTACTATAATAAAAAGAGAAAAAATGGGATAAATAAATATGGGAACTTTACTGAAATTTTATGATAATCTTCATAGAAAAAAGTTGGAACTTTTTTATACTACTGAAAATTATTTACAAAAATAAAATTATATAATAATCTCATTATGTATCAGAATCTTGCACATTATATTCAAAAATTTTCTGACATTATGACTTCAAAGGCATAAACGTTTGCAAGCTTGTACAATCGGTCAATTTGATAAAACTACTTGTGCGATATAAGGCATAACCTCATAAATAAAATCTTTTGAATCATTTTCATTATGGTTTTTAGACAAACCAGATCCGAGATGTAAAGATTGCATATTATTATTGTTGCCTTTTTGCTGCAAAATATTACCACCGTGAAAGTCGGCATGAATATACACTACATTATGAATATAATAATTATCATATGAAGTATCGAGTAATGGCTTTAATTTGATCATCTAAGTAAGATCTTGAAACTTTACTTCTAAAACTTATAAAAATTTCCATAATCTGCATATTGAAATACTATCAAAAAATAATTATCCTCGCTATTTTGAGTTAATACATACCGTATTTATCGGACGTGGGTAGCTCCCATGGCGTGTACCCTCTACCAGTTTTAAGAGCTGGACGGTGATTTATACCCGAGGCACATAAGTATGGTAAATATAGTAAAATATATTGTTTCAATATAGTGTAGAAGTACGTGGTACAAAGATTGAGATATGTAAATACCGGGGTATCCACGACCGATAAATATGGTAAGATTACTAACATACGAATTACATTTTACATAACTGTCAAACTTTACATTAATCAAACGAATTATCATAGTTAATTATTTATTTGACAAATTGTTGAATAAATAACTATTTAATTCACTTCTTTTAGAGAACTAAATAAGGTCTTGAATGCAACGAGCAATTCTTTAACATTGGATAATCTATTAAATAGAATACATTCAATCACATCTTCATATGCTAAGACTCTATGTTGGAACGTTTTCATTCAATTGTCAATATCCTATATTTCAAATTGTCTATCTTGCTGCTATATCTGGATCGCATAATAGACACCATGCTTTATTCGTGTTATTTTCATTACTATGTGCACAATTGAGCGCCAAGATTTTTAATTATGTTCTGGATCTTCAACTTGAATTGGATATTTTGAAGCTTGTAAAATGCATTAATCAACTTAAAAAAGTTACAATAGGCTAGATGAAAATTAAATTTTCAAAAGAATACGTACACTATATTATATATAACGGAACGATATTATAACAAAATAAAGGCTCATATCTTTACAATTTTATGTAGGAATGAAAATAAGAGACAAATATAAGAAATCTTCCCGTGATAACAAACTCATCATTTTATAAAATAAAAATGAATTTAATCAAGCTCTATATTTAATCTATATTTAATCTATATTTAATCTATATTTAATGTTAGGATGAAACTATTTCTATGGATCTTTTAAAATCTGAAAATGATTCTTCTTCAAATCCGCTAATAAGAAGAGTTTCACCTCGATTTATTAATGTTGTCACATCATACGGATCTAATTCCAATGATCTATTTAGATATTCAAGAGAATCTTCATATCTACCAATTTTAAGATATGCTGCATTGTCTGGTTCAACTTCCAAAGAACTGTTTAAATCATCAATTGATTCATCATACAGACCCATTGAAAGATAATTTTCAGCACGGAATTTTAATGTGTTGCATCATCATGTTCAATATTTAATGATTTGTTTAAGTCTCTTAAAGTCTCTTGATATCTCCCCATCTCATAATAAATTTTTCCTCGACATCTTAATGCTAATGGATTTAAATTGATTTTTATCGATTTATTAATATCAGAAATTGATTCATTAAGCTTGTTCATCAATCGGTAAGTTTCTCCACAGTTACTTAATGCAAGTGCAAAACGGGGTTTAATTTTTAATGATTTATTGAAATCATTAATTGATTCATTATATCTATTCATCTCACGATAAATTATACCACGTTGAACTAATATAAATGCATCATTCGGTTCAATTTCTAATGATTTATTTAAGTCCATAAGTGATTCATCGTATCTTTTTATTTCACGATAAACCATTCCCCGAAAACATAATGCATTTAAATTTTCGAAATTAATTTCTAATGATGCATTCAAATCATTAAGAGATAAACTATATTTTCCTATTTCAAAATAAGATGAACCATGTATGCTTAGATAATAAGAATTATTCGGATTAATATTTAATGATTTGTTCAAATCTGCAAGTGATTTCTCATATTTATTCATCATTCGATAGGAATTTCCACATTCACCTAGTGCACTTGCATAATATGGAACAATCTTTATTGATCGATTTAGATCTTTGATAGACTTATCATATTTATCTATATTAGAATAAACTGACCCACGCTGTCTTAGAGTCAATGCATGGTTTGGCATAATTTTTAAAGATTTATTTAAATCTTCAATTGATTCATTATTCATAAGGTAAGCTGACCCTCTAATCCTTAGTGCTGACGCATTGTTTGGATTAATTTTTAATGATCTATTTAAATCTTCAAGTGCTTTTTCATATTCATTCTTAAAATAATATGCTGTTCACGAATCATCAAGTATCTGCATTATTAGGATCAATTACTAATGATCTATTTAAATCAAAAATTGCTTCTTCATATCTTTGTTGATTTTCTTGTTTAGTTTCAGTTGACTTTTTAAATTGTTCGAGGCATTCTTCACATTTACCTAATACTAAACAAGTTGATCCTCGATTTTTTAAATCACAATCATTATATGGATCAAGTTTTAACATTTTAGTAAAATCTGCTCGCATTTTTTCATATCTACTAATCCTTCCATGAATGTCTTTATTCAATATGATTTGATTCAATTTCAAATGCTTTGTTTAAATCGGTAATCGTTTTCCTAAAACTACCAGCTTTGTAGAAAATTTTTCCTCTCGTTCGCAATACGAACGTATTATTAGGTTCAATTTCTAAAGATTTCGTAAGATCTGTTAATGAGTTTGCATAAATTCCAATCCTATACTATGTTAATCCACGACTTTCAATATCAATGAATTATTAGAACTAAACTCCAACGATTTATTTAAATCATCAAGTGATTTTTTATATAAACCTAGCATTCGATAAATTATGCCACGGCTGTGTAATAAATTTGAATTATTTGGTTAAATACTTAACGCCTTATTTAAATCTTCTAATGAATTTTCATAAAAATCCATCTCATAATAAGTTGCTCCACGGTAAACGCATTATTTGGATCGAATTTTAGTGAATTATTTAAATCTTCTAGTGATTCATTAAATTTTCCAATCATATGATAAGCTAATCCATGGTATCGTAATGCAAATGTATGTCATTTGGATTAATTTTTAATAATTGATTTAAAATCTTTAAAAGTTTTTTCATATTTATCTGTTGTAAGATAAATTAATCCACGATTTTTTGATGTGATTATACTATTTGGTATAAGGCTTGTAATTATTTCTGATTCTTTATATTCGTTCATTGTACAATATGCTAATCCATGATTTTCTATTGAAAATTCTCCACATACATTCATAATGACAATATCTATTATTATATAAATAAAAATATATTGTTATATGTTGTGATAAATTTTTCGTAAAAAAATTTAATTTTTAATCTATATATTTTTTTACCCATTTTTTTACGCGTATTCAAACAATATAAGATATCTTTGCTGTTTGTTATTTTTTTTTGAAGATCATATTTATAGATAACGCGTAAAAAAATTAACGTATACATTGATTGGTTAGATTTTGTAGATTTACACGTGAAAATTAACCAATCATATGGGGAGGGTAAAAAAGGGACGAATTTTTCTAAGTAAATATCTTGACAATTACTTATTAAATATAATAAAATTATTTTTTTTAATTCTGGAAATTCCTAAGATTAAAACAAAAAAAAATTTATCAAAATTGGAAACTGGTTAAGTAGTTTTCAAGACATTTTAATTTAAAAATTAAAAAAAAATTTACTAGTATTAATGGACAAAACGATATTTGGTTATCAAACTCGAACCCACTATTCCACAAACTGAAATCTTTAACGATTAGATCATGACACGTTACAAGAACTAAACAAACTTAAAAATGTTAAAATAAACTAGATATTTTACTTTAATAAGATTACACCAATCTAAAATGAAAAATTAATGATAAAGATTATTTAGATATAAAATAGATCAAACGGTTTTAATAATGTAATAAAAAAAATGCATTCAAACATTATATGATCAAAGAAACATATTTCTGTATTTATATATTGATAACAGTAATCTAAATAAACCTTTTTAAATACATGATATTTCAAATTTCCCGAATATTTCTGATTCTATGGTTACAATTTCATAAAAAAAAAAAATTGCAACTAGTTAGAAATATTCAGGAATTTAAAAACATTCAGAAATATAAATTTTATATAGATTTGTGTTAAGCAATATTTTGAAAACAATAATCTGATAAAGTCTGAATATAGGATTTAATTTTTTTATAGGATAGTTGGCTGTGGATCATGTAACAGAATAGGATCGGTTTGCTTCTGAAAAGGATTGACTTTTGATTTATTACCATAAGGAATAAACATGTGAAAATTGTTGTAAAATTACTATGTAAGAAATATTCGCTATTTAGTTGATTGATTGTTTAATTTTTCTTTTCTCAAATGTCAAAATATTTTTTTAGATCAGATATAATCAATTTTGTACAAAATCAAAATCAGCTAAATGTTTGAAAATAAATATTACCCGAGTTCACTTATGATGTACCGTACACTAATTATATTTATCGGGAAATAATTAGTGTCATCCAATCAAGCGTAATATAAATTTCTAGGTAATTAAGGTCTGAAACGTTTAACATACCTTACGATATTACAGACATTAAGAGTAATTCGAGAATCCCGTTTTTATTATTCACACGATTTTGGCAGATTTCATTTTTCTAACGTTCGGGAAATTTTTTCAAATGGTATTTTAAATTCGAAAGAAATTCCAAACCTATTAATTTTATTCCAGTTATTGTGTTATGTTAGTAGAGTTGGGCATGGTTTGCATTACAGCATTAACGGTTTCTTGGGTTACAATGTTTTCAAAATAGATATTTAAATATAAAAAGTATTCACCCTTTAATCCATAATTCTAAAGCAAAATGTGTAATTTTTTAGCACGGAGTGTTTAAAACCTGTTGACACTCCTTTATCGATTCGTCTCATTGAGACGAATCGAATGGTACCAAAATCATGTGATTCTGACTGATACTTCTCGATAAATCATAATTTAACCAAAATAAGCTGCGCAAGACAAATTTTAAAATTAACATGA
Source organism: Gigaspora rosea (assembly GCA_003550325.1). Classification (NCBI taxonomy): domain Eukaryota; kingdom Fungi; phylum Glomeromycota; class Glomeromycetes; order Diversisporales; family Gigasporaceae; genus Gigaspora; species Gigaspora rosea. The sequence continues at coordinate 120,211 of QKWP01000760.1, forward strand.
AATCATGAATAACTTCTGGAGGACCAATCCGATTTTTATAATTTTACTATCAAAATGACCGCCTTGAAGAGGTGATTCCAACAAGCCCAAAATCGCTAAAATCCGATCATGAGATCACGGGATCGCTAAGTTTTTTGTATTGTTTTTGATAAAAATTATATTAGTTAAACTAATCTATTTTTATCAAAATAATAATAAAACTTTAACGATCCCGTGATCCCGTGATCGTATTTTAGCGATTTTGGCTTGTTGGAATTGCCTCTTCAAGGCGGTCATTTTGGTGGTAGAAATATAAAAATCGGACTGTTCCATCAGAAGATATCCATGAATTCATGTTAATTTTAAAATTTGTCTTGCGCTTCTTATTTTGGTTAAATTATGATATGTCGAGAAGTATTGGTCAGAATCACATGGTTTTGGTACCATTCGATTCGTCTCAACGAGACGAATCGAATGATACCAAAATCACATAATTCTGATTGATGGTTCACAAAATGTTGCTGTACACTGCAATATTTTTATCACTATAATACCTTTAATGATTTTAAATATTACTTTAATTGTAATATCTTGTGTTACACTAATCAGAATTCGACGATTTTGGTACCGATCAATTTGTCTCACTGAGATGAATTGATTAGTACAAAAATCACACAATTCTGATCAGATATTGGCAGTGCGCCATAATTGGTAGTGCGCCATAATACCCATATCTACCTTAGAGATAATTTCATTAATTGAGATATTTTTCAAGCTTTGGATGTCGAAAATAACAGCATTATCATTTTTTGTGAATATATCTCCTTGTATGTTTTTGGAAAAGGTTGCTCACTCCCTTCTTAATGTAATGAATAGGCTCGACCATTTACTAGTTGTAGTTGTTACGACCTTATTTTGATTTGTTCCAAAGTTTGAGCTGTTATCATTTGAGTTTGGATCAGCTACATTTTTGTCTTCTGTAAATGTTGTAGTATCTTCTGTTACAATGTTTTCAGAATTGTGCATTAAAACCATATCTGTTAAACTAGATTTTTTTTCTGAACTTTCTATGTCCATCACTTATGAATTTTCAAAGCTATCGCATTTTCTTTATGCATATTTTCTATTGCTACTGACTTAGTAGCGACTAGTTCTTCTTCCACCGCCCAATGCCAACTATTTGCATTCTTTTTTTTATTATCCTTGTCTAGTGCTCCTAGGTCCGGTCTGGGTCTGGTCTGGTCTGGGTCCAGTTCAGGATCAGACCAAACTCAGTCTCTAAATTTTACTAATTTCAGACTTCAGACCAGACTCAGACTCAACTATGAGTCCGGTTCAGATCTGACCGAAGTCTGCAGCCTGGTCTGAGTCTGAATATAATTATATGTATTTTTGGCACTAAACAAGTTTACTTTTTTTTTTTTTATATTAGGGGGAACCCCGGGTATAGCTCCTGCCCCAAACTTTATTAATACTTAGGACTTTAGGTAATACAACCATTTATCCATGACTAAAACCCACCAGAGCCTTCCATATTCCCATTTATATGACTGACCTAGCTTGTACGTCCCTCTCCAACCAACAATTGGTATTCACATGTCCGCTACTTTAACCACACTACCTAGTATCATCACTTCCAATTTGGTGTATATTGCCAGGTAGGCACTTTGTGCTTCCAGATTAGTGTACCCGAGATCCCCAATGGCGTACTTCTCAGAAGTTCATATCTCAAGCCATGCAGCTGCCTCTATAAGTATTTCAAGTCTGCATGCTGCCGCAACTAGCTGGGTTCCTTCAATTTCGGGGCCCAGGATTTAACATTCCGAATTCGGTAATGTGCGAACAACTGTACTTCCCTCTATGGTGACGATGTAACCGGGCTTGTTTTGCAAATGCTTCCAGTACTAGATATAGTTGGATGGCATCATGAGGCTCGGGGGACCCTGTTACCACTACATGAACTTGTACCAGCTATACCCATATTGGTGGTCCCAGCACTTCTTAGCGTCCAAAGACTCCCATATGGGTACGCCCAGAGCCCGTTGGGTCTTGACACGTACATGCCTCCATGCTTCTACCTCTTACTGGCTAGTGAGTTCCATTTGCCCTTACAGGTTCATTCTGATCTCCAGTACTCACATCCGACCCTTCTTCCAACCTTTACCGATCTCTCCCAAACTACCAAACCAGTTAGCCCAGAAGAATTGGTCGGCCTGACTTTATGTACCTAACGGGCTCCCTCTTCTTGGTACCTAATTCTGAACATAGGTCCTTTTTCTCCGGTATGACTCCAGCGGCCAGGTTGGTGTCCCCTCTTGCCACAGGGCTTTTTTTTTCTGGTTCTTCGGTCTCCAGCCGAAATTCCGGTTTTCTATAGTACCGTTGAAAGATCTTCCTTACCTCCTTGCTCGGGACTTGCCAAACGGGTTTCAATTGTTCTGGTCCCTTGGAATTGTCTGTGTAACTTACACAACTGCGCTGATGCTCCCATTCAAAATGGTGGTACCAAGGTTACAGGTAATTTACCCGACCAATCAATGAACAAATATTACTGTAATACAGGCCTATTTTTCAATTCATCTCCAGTGGGATTTGAACTCTAGACCTGTCGCTTGGGGGGTGACAACCAAACAGCTTCTCTATGTCGCCACACTCCTCTGAACAAGTTTACTTAGTACATTTTGTAAGAATTAATTAGTAAAATTTTATGAATTATAAGATTTTATAGAATTTTATTAATAAAATTTATAAAATCTTATAATTCACAAATTTTTATTAACTAATTCTAACAAAATGCACTAAGTAAACTTGTGTGGTACCTAATAATATATTTTGTGAATCATAAAATTTTATATAATGTTATTAGTAAAATTCTATAAAATCTTAAAAATTCACAAATTTTTATTAATTAATTCTAACAAAATGCACTAAGTAAACTTTTCAACACCTAAAAATACATTAAATCAGCAGGTTGTTTTTATTTTACTTGAAATTTGGAGAAAAGATGCTAATTTGTCTTTTTTGATCAAAAATCAAAAATTATGCATCTTTTTTCCAAACTTCAAGTAAAAATAAAACCTCTGCCGTTTGAATATATTTTTAGGTGCTAAACAAGTTTACTTAGTGCATATTGTTAGAATTAATTAATAAAAATTTGTGAATTTTAAGATTTTATAGAATTTTACTAATAAAATTCTATAAAATCTTATGATTTACAAAATTTTAATAATTATTTTAACTCAATGCACTAAGTAAACTTGTTCAGCAACTAAAAATACATTAATTCAGCAGTGTTGTTTTTATTTTAGTAGAAATTTAGAGATAAGATGTTAAATTTGACTTTTTGATAAAAAATCCAAAATTTATGCATCAAATCTCTAAATTTCAAGTAAAATAAAAACAAATTAGCTATTTTAATACATTTTTAGGTGCTAAACAAGTTTACTTAGTGCATTTTGTTAGAATTAATTAATAAAAATTTGTGAATTATAAGATTTTTTAGAATTTTATTAATAAAACTCTATAAAATCTTATGTTTCATAAAATTTTACTAATTTATTCTAACAAAATGTACTAAGTAACTTTTCAGCACCAAAAAAAAATATATAAATATATTTGGACTCAGACCAGTCTGCAGACTTTGGACCAGATGCAGACTTGACTAAAAAGTCTGAATATAAAAGTCTAAGTCCAGTCCGAAAATCAGACCAGACTCAGACTTGACTAAAGTCTGGTTCGAGTCCAGTCAGTAGAATTACTATCCTTGTTAGTTATATTCTATACAGTGGTTTCTTAAGCATAGGAGGTATATTCTCTTTCTTGCAGTATTGTTCAACACTACTTTTGATTTACACTCCATAAGGTGCACCTTCTTCTTTCTTCATGGTCTGTGCTATTATCTAAATCCTTATACTTTCTTTTTTTTGCTATAAGGGCCATTGCCCCTGTTATATATAGTGATACAAATAAAAAATCGAATTAATCAATTAGTTGTAAAGTTGACAACTAATCAATTTGATTAGTTGATTGGCCAACAAATCAATTAATTGACTAGTGATTGGTCAATTAATCAACTAGACAATTAGTAGTTTAATTAACTGATTATATAGAAATATCAACCCAGCTGTTGTAGTTGCTACCTTATGTGTATTTTACCAAGTTTCATTTATTATTTATTCAACTAATTGATTAGTTGGTCAATCGATTAGTCAACTAATCAATTAGTCAATTAATCAATTGGCCAACTAATTTATTAGTTGAATAAAATCAATTAATTGATAAGTTGGATAAAATAATCTATTAACTAATCAATTAAAAAATTTTTATCAATTTGTATCACTAGTTATATAGTTGTTAAAACTCTCAGTGCTGTTTTCTTAGAGAATATTGTACTTTGTTTGTATGGTCCCAGAAAGAGGAGACATTGATTCTTCTAAATCTTTTTAATTAAAATATTCAATTTTGCCTGATCCTTTTTGATTATGCTGTGTAATGAGTTTGTTAATGGTATAAATAGCCTTTACTATAAACGGTTTGTAGTTCTACTGCTTATAGTAATTTGTGCTATACTTATGCATTTGATTATCAAAATTATTTTTTGCAATATTCAAAAAAGGAATTTTGCTTTTACCATTTTTATATACATGTTACATGCATGTTAATGCTTAATGTCCATCAAAAAATATTTCAAATCATTAAAAATAATTATGCATATTAAAACATATAATTTTGTTGCTTTTATGGACATTTCATCCTATATTTATTTATAGTATTAAGTGTTATTCACTTTTTTTTGTTTTTTTTCATTAGATTTTTTACTGGTTTAATGAATTGATAATTAATGATCTTCAAAGAAATAGTAAGAAGCCGTAATGAAGAATTTGAATAAATTGTTTATTATTGATCATTTGATTATTATCATACGTGATAAACCAGTTTCCACAGGAAGATCCCAAGTTGAAATTAATCAATTAAAAATCTTCTAACATGCAAATTAAATACTAATAAACTTGCAATATATGGAATAATGAAAAATATAAAAATGAATGAATACATGATGGTATTTCAGTATGCTGATAAAGAGAGCCTTACTAAATATTTAAGAAAGAATTTTAATGAACTTACATGGCAAACTAGATTGCAAATTCTTAAAGATATTTCTGATGAGTTGGATAATATTCATCGCTATGCAGGGTACATTCACGCAGATTTTCATAGTGGTAATATTTTGCAAGGCCAACATGCTAATGAAAATGTGCGATCTTATATTGCAGACTTAGGATTGTCTAGGAAAAAAGATAAACGTATTTCTGAAAGTGATATTTATGGTGTCATGCCTTATGTTGCTCCAGAAGTTTTATTAGGCAATCAAAGTTTACACAAGCAGCAGACATCTACAGATTTGGTGCTATCATGGCAGAAGTATCAACTGGTCAAAGACCTTTTGATAGACATAAATTCGATTCAAAACTTGCAGTCAAGATTTGCAGAGGATTGCGACCAGAGTTTGGATCTGGAACTCCTAACTGCTATGTTGAATTTGCAAAACAATGTATGCATTCTGACCCACAAAAACGCCCTACTGCTTGTGATATTTATTTGAAAATTAGAGATTGGCTTAGTAACATAAATAGTTCAAATAATAATGAAATTAAAAAGCAATTCTTAGATGCAGATAAAGTTGTTAATTCATTACCTGCATCAAAGCATCCTGATGAAATATACACAAGTAAGCTTATTAGCACAAAATTAATTTCAAATGAGTTTAAAAGTATTTATTTTTTTATCTGATTTATTAAGAATTATACTGTATTTTTAATATTGATAATGCAAATATTATTTATTTAGGTTTGCGTCAAACTGATTCTACTGATTCTGCTCAACTTGATCTTGACATTGATAAATCTTGAAAGCTTTAAAATTTGGATACAAATAACTAATGAATATTTTAAACAAAGAATTTTTATCTTATAAGTTGATATAGTTCTTAAAATCTAAAATATCCAAATAATATACTAAACTCTATAGCATTATAGAATTCTCTATAATAATAAAAATAGCTGATATATTAGAAATAGTTAAATTCTTAGTATTTAGAATATCTATATAATAATAAATATTTACATATTTTTATTTATCTTATTTATATGTAAAAATAAATATATATAAATAAAACTATTTTGATTTGAATATTAATTCACTTGACAAATATTCAGTCTCAATATAGTAGTTATAGTTATAACCCAATATAATTCTTATAATTTTAGCTGTAATATTCATAATTTAATCCAAAGGATAATTTATACATTTTAATTACTTAGACAAAATTTTAATTAAAGCCTTTACTATTTGGATATTAATACCAGTACAATCACATAGAATGTGCAATATGAAATGTAGAAAGATGTTATCGTTCAATTTTTTGATGTCTGCTATGCTGATTTTTTCAAAATCCTTTTTAGGTAGGGGTAATGATCTTCATTTATTTATTTTTGGAAGGAGTTAAGATCTTCGCATAAAACCCTGCATGTAGATTACACATTATGATACAAAGCTGATATTACCTATTAATTATATATAATGCAAAGCTAACGTTAATGATTAATGGTACCGTTCAAGTTGGTGAAAACATATATTTGTCATGTAATTTAATTTATGTGTGATTTAATAATCTGTTTTGGATGCACGCTTTAGTGTATTTTGTAGTTATCACATGTTACTGTATAAATTTTTTAATTTTTTGGCATTACTAGTAAAGCTCTTGCACGGGTTTGAAACTAGTGATCCGGGTTAATAATTACGGGTTTGGGTATCAACCCAGGTCACGACTAGGGTGCAGAATGGGTCAGGTTAGGTTGGGTTCCTTTAAACCCAACCCAAACCTGATTAAAACCCGACCTATACCTGTTTCATTATAAAAATTTTTTATCAGGTTCGGGTCAGGTCCATTCCAAAAACTGACTCGACCTGTCTTGACTCAACCAAACCTGATCATTTTTATACACACATAAATTTGATTAAAGATAAGTGAAAAGTAACTAGACAGTAACTAATTACTATGATTATTATTTTAATTAGAGGGCTGCGTGATGCAGTCACACTAAAACCAGAAACGTTATATGTATAAGTACATCTTAATATTAATATTTTCTAAAATAGAAGATATTATTTACATTATTCTGGTTTCTTTTTTAATGATAAATCGGGTAGATCGAATAGATTGGGTAAGAATACAGAACATAGATATTCTTGTATTACTATATTAATGGAGTTTATGTTTAATGTATCTAGAATAGTGTCAGCAAAATCTTGCATTTGATTAGGCATATGATGATATGCTGTGCTAGTAAATACTGTTATATGAACATATCAAGATAGCTGTAATATTACTGGTATATGAAAAATATAATGCGCAGCAACTTATAATGGATTTATTTGGCAGATGAAAGTTCTGAAGGATCACAGAGTAAGCATTTTTACATAACACAATTAACAAAGCATCTGGTTTTGAGTTAACTTGGACCATGAAGGGGCTCAGGTTGCGAGCGTATTAAATTCAAAGCAAGATACAATGTTATTGGATGCAAAACTTCCAGTAGTAGATTTATTTTCTTTTTCTTTATAACAAACTAGTTTGATGGATAGTGCTTCGTGCTACTCATCTTATTTGGTTTTTATTTTTTTTAATTATATTATTAAGGTTGTGTTAGTATTGAAGTTGTTACAATTTTTACTTTTAAGCGAAAAAAAAGTGAACATTTGATCCAAGTTTTCAAAGTTCATATAGCACAAAATAAAAAAATAAATTTCATATTATTTTATTAATTTACAGTATATTTAAAAAAAAACTGATCAACTGACTGAAGTTTTCAAATTCATATAATGCAAAACAGAAAATCAACTTTATGTGGCCTAATTTTGGATGTGAATATTATTCTATTAATTTATAGTAAATTAAAAACAAAATGCAGTTAATTGATTCAAGTTTTCAGATTTGAAATACAAAATGAATACAAGTCACTCTCATTATAGTGAACTTTCGATATAGTGAAGACTAATTAAAATCTCGATATAGTGAAGTTAAGCTCAAAGCCAACTTATATAAAATTCTCCCAATATAGTGAATTTACTAATAAAACTCTCGATATAATGAATTTTTTAAAAATTTTTATTAATGGAACGGATCACTTCACTATAACGAGAGTGACTTGTAATAAACTTTGCATGGCTTAACATTAGATATGAATATTAGTCTATTAATCTACAGTAAATACATTCTATAAAAAGTGTTAATATAGGTACATGTTTCTATGGAGAGACACAGTTAAGTATAGAATAGGCAAATATTTGGGTTTGTATGTTTGTGATCCATGCTGACATGTTGAATTGGTCTGAAGTGGACTGTTTACCAAAAATTTTGGACTGTAAATGGACTGGGTTTTTCTGTACTTTACTAAACCAAACTTATGAGTGTTGGCACAGTTAATTACATGGCTCATATGTGCTACCCAATGCACGTGTTAATACCAATATATGTGCTATTCTGTTATGTTTTAGTTCATGTTTCACACCACATAACATTGCTTATTCAGACAATCTCATGCTAGCTCATACCATCACTTGGACCACTTCTTATATAAAAAAATCCAACTAATTTTAGATTCCATTAAATGCAAAAATGAAAAATCAACTTTATGTAGTCTAATTTTCAATGCAAATATTACTCTATTAATTTATAGTAAATTAAAAAAAATTAAAAAAATCTGATCAATCAAAGTTTTAGATTCCATGTAATATAAAACAAAAATTAACTTCGCATAGCCCTAATTTTAAATGTGATTGTTATTTGTTAATTTATATAAATTTAAAATAAAAAAATAAAAAATAAAAGCAACTAACTGACCAAGGTTTCAGATTCTATGTAATAAAATCAAAAAAATTAATTTCTCATAAACATTATTTATTAGTATAGAGTACATTAAAAAAAAACTGCTAACTGACCTAAGTTTTCAAATCCTTTGTAATGCAAAAAATCAACTTTGTGTGGCTTAATTTTAGATAGCAATATTATTTCATAATTTATAGTAAATTAAATTCAAAAAAAAAAACCAACTACTAAAGTTTTAAAATTTAATGTAACACTAAACAAAAAATCAACTTTGCATAACCTAATTTTATGTGATTATTCTATAAATTTAAAGTAAAAAAATATTTGACAGACCATCCAAAGTTTTCAGATTTTATATATCACTAAAAAAGAATCATCTTTGTATAGCTTAATTTTAGATATAAACATTATTCTAACAATTTACAGCAATTTTTTAAAAAAAATGATCAACTAACTACTGAAGTTTTCAGATTCTATGTAATTCAAAACAAAATATCAACTTTGTATAGCCTAATCTTGAATGCGTATATTATTCTATTAATTTACAGTAACTTAAAAAAATAAAAAAAATTAAAAAAGAAAAAAAAATCTGACCAACTGAAGTTTTTAAATACCATGTAATGTAAAGTAAAAAATCAACTTTGCATAGCTCTAATTTTAAATATGAGCATTATTCTATTAATTTATAGTAAATTTATAGTAAAGTAAAAAAAAAAAGTGAATGACTGACCAAAGTTTTTAAATTCTATGTAATAAAACAAAAAATCAACTTTGCATAAATATTATTTTATTAGAAAAAAAAAATCTGCTGACTAACCAAAGTTTTTAGATCCCATATAATACAAAATAAAAATCAACTTCACATGGCTTAATTTTAGATATCAATATTATTCTTTAATTTATAGTAAATTAAAAAAAAATGTTTGATTAACTACTGAAGTTTTAAGATTTCATATAAATTTTATATACACAAAACAAAAAATCAACTTTGCATGACCTAATTTTATGTGATTATTTATTATACAGTAAAGTAAAAAACAAACAAAAAAAATTTGACTGACTGACCAAAGTTAAAATTAACTTTGTGTTATCTAATTTCAGATATAAACATTATTAAAAAAAAATTATGATTAACTAACACAGTGTTTTCAGATTCTGTGTAATGCAAAATGAAATATTAACATCTTGTAGCCTAATTTTGGATATGAACATTACTTTTTTAATTCACAGTAAATTACAACTGACCAAAGTTTATTAATTCACAGAGCAAAACGAAAAATCAACTTTGTATAGACTAATATTAGATGAAAATATCTGACTAACTAAAAGATTCTATTAAAATCAATTACAAAACACGATTATAACAAATATCATGATATTTATAGTTTTAAATAGGAATCGTTATAGGATTACCAAAAATTTTTCTACAATTTAGTCGCATTTCCAATAAAAACAACCAAAAAGTAACTTATAATAATAAAATTAGTAAGTTAATCTCTGTCGTTATTATTAACTATATTAAAAATAAATTTTTCCACACAGTGGACACGTTTTCTAAAGTTTACCAATTAATAATATTTAATTGGTGATCCGCGAGTCAACCAGAGAGTGGTCATAGTGAAACATGATGCGGATTACTTATAAAAATTAGGGTTTTGCGAATGTGGAGTGCATGCATCTAAAACTTTTTTTATACTAAGTTAACCACTCTTCTGACTTAAGAGACTTTTGTAAAGCTCGTCAAGACGCATCTAATGGTGGGTAGAGCGTCAAAATCGGCCTGGTGGTGCTGAGATATCTTTAAAAAACGTTTCTTTTACTATGTAAATTTCTTTACAAACAATACTATTGTTTGCAAAGAAATTTACATAGTAAAAGAAACGTTTTTTAAAGATATCTCAGCACCCACCAGGCCGATTTTGACGCTCTACCCACCATTAGATGCATCTTGACGAGCTCTACAAAAGTCTCTTAAGTCAGAAGAGTGGTTAACTTAGTATAAAAAAGTTTTAGATGCATGCACTCCACATTCGCAAAACCCTAATTTTTATAAGTAATCCGCATCATGTTTCACTATGACCACTCTCTGGTTGACTCGCAGATCACCAATTAAACATAAGATTAGCCTGTCGTTACAATTAATACAATAAATTATGCATATAGATAACATCTGAATAACATAAATACACATGTTATGAGCTATCCAGCGAAATTAAGAATAAAAGACCAATCAGCATTTACATCAGTAAAGTTTTTATAGTGCAAACCTGTGCAGATATTCTAATAAATCAATTATTACAAAATTTGCAAAGATCTGTGACCCCACAACTGTCAGTAAAAAAAATTTTAAAAATCTGCAAAAATCTTTAAAAATAAAAATTTGCACAGATTATTAACGGTTTTATATATACGTTTTTTATTATTAAAAAAAAATAATCCAACTACACTACATCAGAAATTACTATAAATTTCTAATTATTTTTATTTTATTACAATATTTATTTTAATATATAATAAAATACAAATTTATAATATAAATTTTTTTTTATTACAAAGGTATTATATTATTTTCACCACAAGAACACCATCACTTCACTACAAGAACCATCATTTCACAACAAGAACAGATACAAGTACACCATCAATTCACTACAAAAATGCTATCAAGATTGCCACAAGAATATCATCACTTTGCTACAAGAACGCCATATAATCACTACAAGAATATCGTCGAAATCACACAAGAATGCTGCCACTTTACTACAAAAACGCGTACAATACCATCAATTTACTACAAAAGTGCTGTAATTTATCACAAGAATGCATACAAGCACACAACAAAAATGCCATCAAGTTACTACATCACTTTACTTACCACAACGTCAAATCACCACGTCACTTCACCATAAAAATCACACAAGAACACCGTCGAATCAACACAAGAACTCCGTCAAATTGCCACAAGAACGCTGTTGAATTACTGCAAAAACACTAACACTTTATTGCAAAACGCCGTCACTTCATCACAAAAACAACATCGAATTACCACGAAACGCCACCAAATCACCAAGAATGGCGTATGATTACAAGAATTGTAAAAGCACCAGAAAAACTCATAAATCTCTATAGAAGATCAAAAAATATATTAGTACAAAGCTAACAAAAACAAACAAGAAAAAAAATAAAAAAATACTTATCTTTATACTTATGTAGATTCGTAATTTACAACTTATTTTTCTGTTCTGTAGCAAATAAGATAATAATAATTAGAAACAAGAAAAAATAAAAAAAATATAATAAATAAAAAAATAATAAATATAATAAAAAAAAGCTGAAACCAAATCGAAGTGAAAAAATTAAAAAAAAACTAAAAAAAATTTAACTTATAATACAGTAATATGTAATAATGATCTTGATCTTGTGTAATTGGTGATTATCACCACTAGCTATCATAAAAAAATCAAAAACTATTATTAAATAAAAAAAAAATTTTAAATAAATAAAATTAATAATCATTCGAAATATTAAAAATTTAAAAATAGAGAATTTAAAAATAAAAATTAAAAAAAATGTTAAAAAAAATTAAAATTTAAATAAAATTACAAAAAATTAAAATAAAATAAAATAAAACAAAAAAATAAAAAATGATAAAAAAATTAAAATAAATTTAAAAAAACCATTAAAATAAAAAGTTAAATAAAAAAATAAATTAAATAATTAAAAAAAAAGAAAAAAAATTTAAAGATTAAAATTAAAAAAATAAATAGATAATAATAATAAAAATTTAAAAAAATTAAAACAAAAGGTCTGTTTTAAAAAAATAAGAATAAAACAAAATAATAAATAATAAAAAAAATTTAAATAATAAAAAAAAAAATTTAATAAAAATTTTAATAAAAATAAAAAATAAAAAAAATAAAAATCAAAAAATAAATCAAAAAAAAAAATCGTAAAGTTTTAAATTTAAAAAAGGAGAAATCTAGACAGTGCCTCTGTGCATTTTGTGCTCCCTAATGTACTAATAATTTATTTCGCCCGACACTAGGTTAGGTTAGGGTTAGAGTTAGAATAAGGGTCAAGATTAGTACAGAATTGTGAGAGAATCATTTTTTGTTAGAAGTGCAACAGGGGTTACCCTAGTAAAATTTCGAGATATAACAATAGGGGGCACAAAGTGCATGGGGCACTGTCTAGTCCTGTTCTTTAAAAAAAAATAAAAATCATAAAATTTTAAATAATAAAAAAAAATCGTAAAATTTTAAATAATAAAAAAAAATTGTAAAATTTAAATAAAATAAAATAAAAAATAAAAAAAATAATTAAAAGAAATACATAACAAATGAAACAAATGAAAATATGCAAAAAAGAAAAAATAAAAAAAATACATTAAAAAAAGTAAAATAAATGTTAAAATAAAAAAATTAAAAAAAATTAAAAAATAAAAGAAAATAAAAAAATAAAAAAAAGCGATCTTAAAAAACGATAAAATTAATAAAAAATAAAATAAAAATAAAATAAAAAAAAAGTTAAAAAAAGTTAAAATAAAAAAAAACTTGTTTAAAAATATAAAACAAAACCATTTAAAAATATAAAAAAATGTTTAAAAATATATATAAGAAAAACGTACAGTAAATATAACCCACCATATTGTTATTGAATTTTAAATAAAGAATAAAAAAATAATAATAATAAAAAAAGTGAATAAAAAAACGTGTTTTTTTACTTTATTTATTTGAATTTATTTTCAGTTTGTTTTGTTTATTGATTTTTTCATGTTCTTACTTGCAGGTAAGTATTGAAATTATAATTTTGGAGATTATCGCAGATTATACTTTTTAAATATTTGTACAGATTTTTTGCTAAAAATCTGCAAAGAACTACAAAAATCTAAATTTTGAAAATCTTTGCAATTTTTTAAACAAGATTCTGCACTTGTTTGATAAATTTGAAGATCACTACAGGTTATTAATGTTTTTATTTTCTGATGTAGGGTAGATTTCTAATTTTTTATTGTAGTTATTATTATTATTAATTATTAGAAAATAACTAATAATCACCATAGGTGATTATCACCTGTGATCTACAATGCATAAAAAAATAAACAAAACAAACAAAACTTTTATTAAATAAAATTAAATCTCTTTAATATTAGGGTAAGGGTAAAGGTTAGAGATTAGAGTAAGGCTTTGTATATAGTAAAATTTAGCAAGGAATGTTTTTTTTTTGTATAAAAAAAAGTAGTTTCATAGACAAAATTTTAGGTTAAAAGCAATTTTAGCAATTTTTAAAAATTTTTTTGTTTTGTTATACAAATTGATCTGCGTATTACACCTGATCCTGAATTTTAATTGGCAAATTAACTACAGGTGATAATTACCTGTGGTGTAAATTAATAATTTTCTAATTATTATATTTTTTTTTAACTCTTTGATAGTTTCGTTGGTACTTTTATTAGATATTAAATATATAATATAACTAAACTATGTTAATTGATGATCCAGATAAGATTGGCAGTATTACTATATTGGGACAATAGTAAATTTTGGGGATAAGTACAATATAAATTTTTATTATATGCCTCAATCTGAGCGGAGTCAAATGAAAAGTATTTTTTTTATTAAGTTAATAGCCAAAATCAAATAATTGAAAGTTGTAGAGTTCACTGAGATGCATCTAATGCGATTATATTATTCAAATTGGCCTAGTAGAGGTTAAGTTATCACTAAAAAACGATTGGTTAACTATATAAATTTTTATAGAAATTTTATATAGTTAGCTAATCGTTTTTTAATGATAACTTAACCTCCACCAGGCCAATTTGAATAATATAATCACATTATATGCATCTCAGTGAGCTCTACAACTTTCAATTATTTGACTTTGGTGATTAACTTAATAAAAAAAATACTTTTCATTGTACAATTCTCAGATTCCAGTATATAGTAAATTTCATAGGAATTTGCCCCAAATTCTAATATAAAAATTCTGCAGATCATATCTGAATTAGTAATTAATTACTTATTATCAATACTCTATCTATAGCAGGTCTGGCATCACTCGAATACTTCAAGAGCCCTTGGTGTGACCTATCGCACTGCCTCACTAATAAGACAGACAATTTTGTCTGCCCCGTCAAAGAGCGACATAGGATTTCTCTTCAAATCCCTCTCATCTAGTATCAATGGTGAGGATAACAAACTATACAAGAAGAACATTGAGGCTAAGAAAATAAAGGATAATAAAAAAGAGGGAAGTACTACAAACCCTAAATGATATACCAAAAAAAAAACAAAATAAAATGACTACAAGATAAAAGAAATTAAAAAAAATTCTATCACTAATGACGGAAAGCTAACAAATTGAAAGCAAACAATGAAAAGAAAAAAAAACAAAAAGAAACAAAACAGAAAACAGAAATAGAAATAAACCCAAATCTGAAATCAACGATAAAAATTATATAATACTGCACAAGGAAACATCTCACCAAAGTATTATATGTACATAAAAAGAAAACAAAAGAACATTCTGGAATTTAATCTCCATAGATCTGCCTACTTCATTGCATCACATCCTATTACGCATCCATTCCTGTTTATTCACCTGCATGCCTTCTTCCCAATTAGAATAGAAACAACAATGCTGATCTTTTAGAGAGGTATGCTAAATTTTCCATTTTTTGTCAAAAATTCTAGCAAAACTGACTTCTAGCAAGAATATAATAGTAGGTATATGGCGAATAAATTCTTGTAACCAAAAACCTTAAAAAGAGTGATGAAATTTCATTTTTCTTAGTTTACCGCCTAGCCAAGCTATAATCCCTTCGTCGACGAAAGTTTTCTTTTTTAACTTCCACTAGAATTTCTTGTACCAAGAGCACCTACTGCCAGTTATCTTGCACAACTGACACTTCTGGCTTGTGTGCTGAATATATAAAGGAGTTCCCGACGACACAAGGAAGGTTGATCTTTATAAAAACCAGTATTAATCTTTTACTAATGAAAAAGTTTTTGTTTTTCTTTTGTTCAAAAATTTGTCAAGTGAACAATGGGAAGAGTTCTATATTAATAATTATTAATAATTAATAATAATAATTGTGACAGATTATAATGAAATTCAGATTAAAATGAAATGATAGTATAACATCTCGAAAACTAATTTTTTTTGGTATATATTTTTTAGGGTTAGGGGTTTAGGGTTAGGGTTAGTTTTAAAAAAAATTATAATATACAAGTATTAGTGGGTTTTAGAAGGCTAGCAGGTTAAGTATAGGATGTAGATTTCATTTTAAATTATGATCTGCAACAATAATTATTAATAATAATAAATCACTTAGCATAATCGAGTCTATTTGGCATATAAATAGTACTTATATGTATAACATTTCTGGTTTTAGTGCAACTGCATTATGCAGCTACCTATTTTTAAAATTATATTGGGTATAATCAGGTTTTACAAATCAATAAACAGAAACTTGAACCTGACCCGATACTTTAATAGACCTGACCCAAACCTGACCCGATTTATTAACAAATCAAAGATTTGAACCCTACCCGACCCACAAAATTTCAGGTCAAACCCGACCTATCCCACACCCTAATTCCAACTCTCATTACCAAAAATAGTTTTACAGTAACTAGCAATATAATTCCAATGCAACTTCCTCAACCATGTAGAAAATAAAAGACAATTCCAAAGCAACCACCTCTAACCGATACCATGGTAGCTAAAATAGTATGTTTTGTATAGTAACTTATGGCAGAAATTACAATAATTTAATATGATAATCACTGCAAATTAATTTAACCTTATCACATACTATAGCCACCAAATAGTGAGTAGGCTTTGCAACAGAATTCTTTATAAAAGAATTAATAACTCCAATGTAAACTAATTTAATTGATAATCTGTTTCCAAATGAAAAATACATTACCATATATAGTAAATCGTGATACACATCACTATGAACTTTACTATAGTCATAAATTCCATTTCATGTAAACAATAGTTTGTTTATATTAGTCAGAAAATCATTTTATAGCAATATCTCTGCATTTGCTAAACAGATTTTAATGATATTACTATATTAGATTCAGAAAATGATGCTCTACAAGTTTACTTAGGATTGAAAATATATTTACTTAGTAGAAAAATAACTTCACTTTGTCGTGAAGTGGTATTTGTGTCTTAGCAATTTTATATAGTAAATCATATAGATCTGTGCATTGCAATTTACTATGTATAGCTTACACATTTGGAAACGGATTATCAATTAAATTTAATCCCATAAAAATCAAGGTAATTCTAACACAAAATAACTCAACCACACTGTAACTGTCAGAATAGTAGATAAGTATTACAGAATTTTCTTATGTAACTCAGTAGAAATCATGAAAATTATATTGCAAACTTACACAACTTTAAACTACATATAGTGGCCATCGAATAGCCAATAATTCCAAAAATAATTTGTTTGACCTAATTCTTGATGAAAATCATGGTAATAAAAATTTTTAGTGTCAGAGGCATGGACAAAAAAACTAATATAGTATTTAAATCTGCTGAGTGAAGCAAGACCAAAACATAAAATGTAAGGCTAACTTAAAACTGCCAAGTGAAGCGAGGCCAAAAACATAATGTTGTAAGATTAGCTTAAAACAAGTCCATTATACATATGTTTTACACTATGATAGTCGATTTGGTATAACTGCTAATCTGATTTTTAACCATCAGCTTAGCCAATTTAATAAATTTAAGTCGACTATAAATAATCTCGACTGTGTCATATTCCATTATGCCATCTACAAATCTATACTGTATATAGTTAGTTGAAATTTGGAACAGGAGGGACTTTTGTTTTCGATGATTTCTGGGATCAATATTACACAAGTATTTATACGTCGTAGTACTAAAACTAAAATTTTTCGGGTCTAAGCAAACTTAAAAAAAATAACAATCAATACAACACTTTATTAACAAAAGAACTTCTTAGCAAGCGTCTCTTTGTTGAATCACGCTGAATCACGCTGAATCACGCAATAAAAGGTAGATATACTAAGGGTTGAAGTATTGTCTACTGAGAAGGTAATAAAAATATATTGTATTGCTAAATTTATAAACTTTTAACGTCATTTTTTGGGGTTTTTTTCGTCTTTTTTCTTTTGTTATCCAAATAATTAACTTGTTTTTTTTTCATTTACAAATTTATTTAGCTGTTTTTCGAAAGTTATATGTATTCTCTATAAGACGTTTGATTCATTTTATATATGTGATAATATAGTTTTGTTAATTATAGATGAAGTATAAAAAATGGGAATAAAGGGCGTGTAACTTGTTATAAGAAACTTTTAATAAAGCTCTTGTGTTTATAAGCTATATTTTAACCTGAGTAAATAGTTTTATTCATTTACAATGCGAGTTAATTTGCTTCAGAAATTGTAATATGTTTAATGATTATCTATTGAAAATGTATCACGTGGATAAAAACTGTTTTATGATTGGTCAACTACCTCATGATCAGACCCGAAAAATACGAAAGTCCTCCCTGCTGAAATTTGGCGGCGCAGCCGCCACATGATCGTGTGCTAGTTTTCTGATATAAATGCAAGTATTTTTTTTTCGAATACATACATTTTCTTCTAGAAAATACTGATCATGCACTTTCATATTTTGCCGTTTGTTATTGAATGGCTCTCAAAAGACAAATCATCTTTGCGCTCTTGTATTCAAGTTAACAGACTATGGTGTCGAGCCGCTATACCAGTACTTTGGTCTGATCCCTTTCGTTATGTCACAGAAGATAAAGAAAATTTTTCTGAAATTATTTTTATCTATTTGGGAAGTCTTGAAAAAAGTGCAAAACAAATATTTTTATCTAAAATTTCTGATGATAAAAAATCTCTTTTCTAAACTCCAACTTTTGATTATGTTAAATTCTTGAAACATTTCAATTATTGGATGGTCATTAGTTCTATTAAAGAAGCTGCAAGAACTTTGAATAATCTTAAGAATTTAATATCGTTTATACTTCTCCTGATGCAAATACTTGATTATTTTACATTAATGATGATCCTCCATTGGAAGGAACTATTAAAACTCATATATGAATCTTATTTACGATCGATTTTACAATTGGATCAACTTACTATCGCTGATCATTATGGACTTGGTCATTTCCTTCAAGAAAAAGATTATAATCAATTTAAGCATGTTAGAAATGGTAATTTCTTAAAACAAATCAAGAAATTAAGTTTTTGTATTGATTATTCTTCTTTTTATAAATATTTTCATGGATGCCTGACCCTATGAAAAAAAATTTTCGGAAAAACATGGAAGCTGAGCACGGAAACATACGTAAAAATATGTAAAAAATATGTAAAATGTACACTTTCCGTGTTTTTGGACAGGAAAACACACCGTATTTTCTGAGTTTTCTAAAACACGGAATGTCCTTTTCCGTGTTTCAAAATACAGTGTATTTTCCTGTCCAAAACACGGAAAGTGTACATTTTATGTATTTTTTACATATTTTTACGTATGTTTCCGTGTTCAGCTTCCATGTTTTTCCGTAAATTTTTTTTCATAGGGTGATCATTGTCCTAACGTAGTACATATTAAAATTTTTATTAGTTCTCAAATTTAAAAGTAAAAAATTATTACTTTTGTAATAATATCATTTTACTAAATTTATTTAAATTAATTTTAAATTTCAAATTTTATAAATTTTTTTATAGAAACATTTGAAATTTCGATTAAAGACTTTCGATGATTCTGATTCGAGTATCATAACAAATGTTCTTTCTATCCGTACATATAAATTTAGAGTAATTATCGAGGTTATAAGATGAAGAGATATTACTATCAATCGCTAATAATATTCATTCTTTAACTACAATCGTAATTCGTAATTGTAATCTTAAGAATAATAAGAATTTAATTCAAGAAATCACTCAATGTAAAGGATTGATTGAATTGAAATTCTTATTGTGTACTGGATTAACTATCGATAAGGCAAAACTTTTAATCAATGCTAATTTTCCGATGCTCAAAAGTGGGGTGATTATTGTGACGAAATTGTGAATTGTGGTAAAAGTATTAGTCCTCAATTTTACGATGATCCCGAAGATGCTTAAAAAAATTCTTGCTTGAGCGAAATAATTGAGGGAAATATTTGATTGAAATAATATCTGATGGAAATATTTGATGGAAATAATATCTGATGGAAATAATTGTTGGAAATAATTGTTGGAAATAATTGTTGGAAATAATTGGTGGAAATAATGTTGGAAATAATTGTTGGAGATATTGTTTGGGTAAAGTTTTTATTGGCTAAATTTATGCATTGCTTGTTATTGTTTCTTTAAATTAATACGTGATCTTAGTAAATATTGTTTTTTTTTATAGCTGTTTTCAAAAAGGTGTGAACAGGTGATTTTTAAGACATATGCCCATATGGGAATCGGAAAATCAGAAATTTTAATAATTAACTTCTTTTTATCACGCATCAGTGTGAGATGCTTAATTAACACATATTTTAGGTTAGATAATTAATGACGTCCGTTGCAATTTTTATATCATTAACCATGTAACAATTAAGCACCTCGTACTGATAAGTGTGTTCTAATCATTTTCTTTATCGCTATATAAACAAATTATTGCAATGTATATTATTTTATTTTTACGTATTGATATTGATGGCGGATGCACTAGATACAAAACTTATATACAAAAGAGGGACTTGCTTTAGTTGTTGAAAGTGTTTATACTGTGCAATTTATTTGCAAACACAAAAATTCAAATGTGATATTACAAAACCACTCATAGAGGCAATCGAACTGAAGCTGTCAATTATGCGTATACACGAATTTTTAAGTCCAATTGGACAGAAGAACAAGTTTCTTTTGCTCGAAAAAAATATATTGCATTATAATTATTAAGTAACTCTAAAAGATTCTTTTAAAATTTCACTTTGTTCACGATGCATTAATTGGCTATCAATATTGAATACAATCAAAAACAAAAAAAAATCATTCAGCAACTCTAAATATTAAAAATTTTACTTTAAGAGATACGTTAAAGCACTATAATTTTTAATTGATCAATAGTTGATTTACTGCATAAAGCAAAATCATATAACATGTATAAATGTTGCAAGACTACCGTTTTTAGGAATTTATTAAAAATTTCTTAATTCACCTATTAAAATTTACCTTTAACTTAGAATAGTATTATTTTATTGAACTATAAAAGCTATTTCTATTGGGAAATTGGTGAGAAACTTTCTCTGTTAGAAGCGAGAGTAAAAAAAAGTAGGAAATTTGGGAAATGTCGTGAATTTCCCATGATATGGTGCTCCCTGATCGTTCACACCTTTTTGAAAACAGCTGTAATTAATCCCATTGATTAGTTTGTAATAATACATTTTAGCTAATAAAATTCTGAATTTTATTTGTTACTGCTTTTAATTATCTATAACTGATAGTTTATGAATATAGTTGTTATGTTTGATTACTATGAATATCGTTGTTATGTTTTGATAACTATAAAATGACTAACATCAATAATTAAAATTATCGATCTTGATCAGCATTCTTTCTTTCTTGCAGAACATCAACAAAACTAGTTACAAATTGAATCTTAAATAACAATATTAAAATCACTAATTCAGGGAAATTACCCGTTACAAACATAAACTTTGTAATAAATGTTTGTAGATGTTTAAACCAGGTGTCTAGGATTTATGAGCATGATTTTTGACATTGATACATAGCTTTATTACATTGCATAATTATGTATGATAAATATGCATAAATATGACAACTTATAAATTGTATAATTATCAACGAGTTTATTAAATTGTGTATATTATGAGTAATATCTAATATTAAATCTTAATAAACTCGATGCAATGAAACAATTTAAACTATGCAAAGCAGTATAAATTCAATTAATTGAGATCTTTACTGATATAATATTTTGTAGCATAAAAAATAATCATGGTTTGAAGGTTTACTGTAAGTTTATCTCAAAAGAATTAATAACTTTGAAAAAAAAATTTTAAAATTCAAAATTACTTGTTGAATTAGTAAAATTAATAAAATGATTATACTTTAGAAACTGGAGCCTTAACTATTAAGATATTAAATTTTGAAAATTTTTAAATTCTAATTTATCTTATACCCTAATAAATCATAAAAAAATTCGTATTACAAATGGCATTTTGCCTTGATATCTTATTATAATTTATTCATACAGAAAGATTTCGGGTCAGAGTTAACAAAATTTGTCAAAGTCATAAAATTTTACTAATAAATGTTATTAATGCTCGACTAATAATTTTACGATTGCGTAGTTTGTTTTGCCCTGTAAAAAAAATGCATAAACTTAATGCATTTCCCTATTATAAACTTTATAAAATTGCTGAAATGAACCATTATTTATTAGTAAAGTGAATATATATATATATATAATATTTACGCATCATATAAAGTCTTAATTTGAATATTAACTTATAATATTTTATATTATTTTTTTTGCTTATTAATTAATCATACCTTTAGGATAACTTTTTTAAATTTTTTATAAGAAATCCTTTATTCACATAGTTAGTCTAAAATTTTTCATACACGTGTATATGAAATATCATATTATAATAAAAAATTTTAATAAAAAAAATTATTTTAAAAAATTTAATCAGATTAGAAAAAAAGTACCCAACAAGGAAACATTCAAATAAAACTTAATATAAGTGTAAATATTCTTTTCTTAATATAAAAAAAGAAGCATTCTAGTAAGTTATTGTAAGGTTTGTATATTAGTAATCGTTCAAGTGGGTATGATCACTCTTATAATTCCTATCTTGTGCAACCGTTTATTTTGTAAAAAAAATCATTTAGGGTTTTTGATTAATTTGAAATATTTCATATTCCTCTATGAAAAATAAGAACCCATGTTCGTTATAAGTAGATAAGTTTCTAATTTGTTTTTCATAAACAGGACTTTTTCCACAAAAACACCTTTTATCTTGATTTAAAATCATTTAACATAATGAGGCTGCAACATGGACCAGAACCAAAAATTACACCATCATTTTTTTGACAGTCAATTGCCTGTTCTGATTCTTTTACACGGCTTAAAATAGAATTTTAAATAGTACCATTCCTTAAAGAAAAAGTAAAACTATCATTGCAATTCTTACTAAATCCAAATTTTTTACGAAGATATTGAGTTAGGCCACCTAACGGTAATTGATTATCTGGATTATCTGGATTATCCCATCTGACAGGATTATATCCACCAAGAATTTCACCAGCACCTTTAACTTTTATAACCATAACAAGATGTGTTGCTTATCGCATAAATTCCAAAATTTATCCTTGGTAAAACCATCTCTAGTTTATAAAATATTTAGCTCACTAAAGTTATACGAAATCGCAAGAGTAATATTTTCGTCATCTTAAATGAGTTATCGCAAGAGTAATATTTTCGTCATCTTAAACGAGTTATCTCTGTCGATATATAATTAGTTGTACGTGCCCGAGTTAGATAATGCAGGGGTGAGCCGAAATTCGTATCGACGTAATCGCTATTAGGTGTGTAATTTATAAACTAATGTGAAAGTCTATTGTTATAAAAATGTACATGTAAATTGTGACAAATCAGCAATCATGCATAAGCGAAAGTAAATAAAGATACGATCTGTAAGATAAAGCCCATAATTTGATTTTTCTTGAATAACATACCTATGCTTGAATATAACGTTGTCGTTAAACCTTGAGCGTAGAAGGTTGGGAGGTCGTTTCTTAAGGCGTGTAAGATGTATTAATAAAAAGATTACGTAAGGAACAAAAACCAATGCGTTTAAATAAAACGGACTTTGATCGGATTTAAGTGTGCAGATATTTAATTAACTCCAAGACACTCTATAATAGTTACTGGATGATTCATGAATTAAACTCAAAAGAGTATTCGAATCACTTGATCGAGTCAACTTACTCAATTATATATATTTTATTTTTTATTTATATACATAAACGGAAATGTGAATTGACATATTCTAATCAAAAATATTATTGTTCTGATTGTTCTGATTGCCTATTCATCTATTATACCTAATGCCTGTTTGTCTAATGACTCTGAATGTCTATTCAGTACTTATATTGGCTAGATTACGAAACCTGAAATTAACCAATCAGATTGCTTTAAACTATATTTATTTGTCTATTGTTGATTAGACCATTGGACTATCTATTGGTCTATTGGTTTATCAATTGTCTAATCACAATCTGCGTAAAAGTTCTGTAATATATATTAATTCACAAATTAAAATTACATATATGATGAATTCGTTATTCGAATCTTGAGTCAGATCACTATATATAAGCATGATCTGGCTCGTAATTGTTTTAGCGAATAAAAAAAACTTTTTTTTTGCACATCCAATTTTTTTTTTTTAATGAAGCTAAACTCATCGATGTTAGAAAATCGTGTAAGTATAGAAATATATTAATTATGAATTTATCATTTATTTGGATAAAGATATAATTTTATTATCTGCCTAATATATTAGCCATAATGTATAATCGCAGTTGGAAAGACTGGTAACGGAAAAAGTCTTACAGGAAATATTTTTGGTGCACGAGATGCTAAAGTTGGAAATTTATCAACCTCTCTAACAACTAAAGTCACCATTTATGACATTGGAAATGGCAATTTTTACGTCGATACGCCAGGTTTTGATGATTCTGACGAAACTAAGAGCGATGATGATATTGCTCGTTTGATTTTTCGTGCCCTTTCGGATAAGAAGATTTATAGTATAACAACGATCTTATGGTTCGTATCGACCGGTATAAGGGCAACAACTTCATTCAAAAGAGAAGCAAGGTTTATAGAATCATTAGCGAGAGACCATGATGGCAATGTTTGGGATAATACTATCATCGTTACTAAAGGAGACAAGATTGAAAATGGCCCTCGAGAAGCAGCAAAAGAAATAGCCAAGTATGAATATGATATGAAAAGGAAAAGATGTAATCGATTGCCAGATAGAGATGATTTACTCGAAAATACACATGATCTTGCGATTCTTTTATTTGAAAGCCTGCCGAGTACAAGCATTTATGTGGAGTTGAATCTCGCAAATGATGAATTAAATAAATATAATATTTTTTAAAAATCTGAACCTAATCGAATTCTCGCAAAATATAATGTACTAATGAAAGAACATTTCATGCATCCGATAGAAATCAATTTCAGGAAAGTTAAATGTTTAAATTGTTCTGAAGAAACTGATCCTAGACTTGCAATTCCAGAGTGCCATTTAGAAGCCGAATCATTTCATCCAGAGACATACAAAACTCATATATATAATCTTATACTTACACACCCAAATAATCTTGAAAGATATCATACTGATTCCTTAGAAACTTACCATCCTGGCTCATATACGTATATCCATCCTGGTAGGCCTATTGATAGTCAAATCGATCTCAATTTTGCTCAATGTTTTATTCGTGCAATTACATTCGGAGGTATTAATCCAATGACTCCTGGGTATTGGAGCTGCTGTAGAAAAGATCTGAGCTCCAACGGATGTGAAAAAGTTCGTTCTTGTTGCCAAAAAGATGATAAAGGTTGTAGCAATAGGTATAAATGTTGTGATGGAGCTCTTCATCATAAAGGATGTGAAAAACGATACCGATGCTGTGATGAATTTCGCACAAGTAAAGGATGTCAATATATATATGATGTATGCAAACATAAAGCTGGAGAACAACCTTGTTGTGCAGTTTGCAAAAAATGTAATCAAACAATAGAAAAGAAAGGCTGTGCAATGAGATGTAGAAATTGCAAAGAACCTCAAACCAAAAAAGGATGTATTAAAGTAGCGCATAACTTTGATTTTTCTTAATTAGGAGTCTTTAAATATTGCATTTTTATAAATTACTCATTTTGAAGTATTTTTTTCTATCCAGTATAATAAATATGTAATAACTTATGAATGATTTTATATGATTATATATATATATATATATATAATAATAAAATTAAATCAGATTATGTTTTTGCAAAATTGATTAATACTCTGAAATTTTTTGTAATATTTGATAGAGATAAATTGATTCATTTTTATTATAAACTATGGAATCGTCATTTTAAAATAACAATGCTATTATTGACTAAATTAATGAAATCTAAACTTTTGCCAATCTTACATTTTGAAATGAAAATTTAGAATGAATACATTAGCCATTTTTAAAGGGTTAGCGTTTAATTTTTCACATTATGATCTCTTTAAAATATTAATAACATTATTCTTAGGATCATATCCCTCCTCTCTACGTAGTCGAATTAGCAGCAAATCTTAGTTTTATATATAATATATAGACGCGATAGACTGCTAATCACGCTCCCTTAATATAAAAAGTATTATTATAATTATTCAGAATAAAATATATATAAATTAAATTAGCAAATTTTATAATTAAAACTTTTTTTAAACTTTACATACACGATATTAATTTACGTTTGAATCAAGTTTTCTTCCGAATTATAATTTTATAATGAACCGATAATTCTGAGGGAAGTTTTTACAACTCTGCAACAATTACTATACCGAATTAATTAAATCAAAACGTTTACGTGACTTTTTACAAGTCCAAAATGAAAGCATCACATATGCACATATATGCGCAACAAATTCACTAGCCGAAATGCATTAAATAATTTACTATGTATAATAGTTATAGATTATAATCCAATACATTGTTGATTAGTAATAATTTTTTTTATTATACTAAATAATTCCTCAACAGTATCCTTTTCTTGTTCGCATAGTATATTTAGTAATATTAACGTCAATCATTACGGTATTTAGGTTGTGCTTGAATTACCAAACGTCCGAAGTTACGCCCAGAAATTTTAGTGGCAATTCCGAGTGGCACAACATTTAAACTATTATATCTGTAGATTAAGTTTCTATATTCGGGTGACAAAAAGTTTTAGATTCTGTTTGTAGATCCCATTTTTTGACATGTTTGCAGATAGTTAGTTATTATTAGAGTTATTATTGACTATATACGTTTTTATATATGCAACTTCCCAACCATAATAACCATATTATATAAAAGAATACATAGTCACGAGTATAGATGTTGGTGAAACAGAATTCGTGTGGTAAAATTATTTAAACATTTTTTTGTGAAATTTGTGGAATTAATATCTCTAGTCACGAGTTCAAAAGTTACTAGTCTAATTTGCAGAAATATTTAGTTATTACCGTTTTACAGTATTTATATCTTTAAACTTTTACTAACTACTTTGGGATATCTCAAACGTTAATCAAAATAGTTAATTTTTAAATTTTTAGTTACCGATGATTATAATTGGCAATTTATCACCTATTGTGTTCGAATGCTTATTCAATAATGTAGTACAACTTACAATGCAAACCATTTAAGTTGCACGATTTTTTTAAAATACCAATTTAGACCTTCAAAAAAAAAAAATTTTTTTATTTTTTTTTATTTAAATGTCTAATGAAAAATTTCCAAACATTCATAATAACTTAACTACAGAACGTAAAATGTGGTTAAACTTAATAGATAAAAATTTTACTCGAGTTTCAAATGATATTACAAATACTTTACAAATTTCAACTTTATCTTTAAATGAGAATAATCCGTCACAAATTATTAAAGAAATATGCATGTTACACGAAGAAGAAGAAATAAAAGGAAATAATGCTATATCATTTCTTAATTTAATAGAACAATTTCTTATAAATAAACAATTAAATCCTGAATATTTAATAAATTGGTGTTTAACTAATGAAACAAATCATGTTATACAAAATATTCTTGGTCATTGTTATTTACTCGGAAAATGGGTTAAAAAAGATAAACAAAAAGCTTTTACTTATTATCAAAAATCTGCCGATATGGGAAGTTCAACTGGAACTCATAATATTGGAAGTTGTTATTTACTTGAAATTGGTGTTGAAATAGATAAAAATAAAGCACTTTTATATTATCAAAAATCTGCTGATATGGAAAACCCTTTTGGAATTAATAGTCTTGGTGATTGTTATAGAGATGGAATTGGAATAAAAAAAGATGAATATAAAGCATTTAGTCATTATAAGAGATCTGTTGAATTGGGTCATGCTCTTGGAATATATAATCTTGGTTATTGTTATCAAAATGGAATTGGTGTAGAAAAGGATGAACGTAAAGCATTCAATTATTATCAAAAATCTGCTGATATGGGAAATTCTAATGGAATTATTTCTCTTGCTCATTGTTATGAAAAAGGAATTGGGATTGAAAAAGATAGAAATAAAGCATTTTTTTATTGTAAAAAATCTGCTGATATTGGACACGCTGATGGTACATATAGTCTTGGTTATTATTATCAAAATGGAATTGGTGCTGAAAAAGATTCACATAAAGCATTTATTTATTATCAAAAATCTGCTTTAATGGGTGATGCTGAAGGAATGTCTTGGGTTGGTATTTGTTATAAAAATGGAACTGGAATTAAAAAAGATGAACATAAAGCTTTTATAAATTTTCAAAAATCTGCTGATATGTGTAATTTTAGTGGATTATATTATCTTGGTTATTGTTATCAAAATGGTATTGGTGTTGAAAAGGATGAATATAAAGCATTTACTTATTATCAAAAATCCGCTAAATTAGAATATGCTGTTGGAATAAATCAAATTGGTTATTGTTATCAAAAAGGAATTGGTGTTGAAAGAAATGAATATAAAGCATTTATTAATTATCAAAAATCTGCTGATATGGGTAATACTAGTGGTATATATAATCTTGGTTATTGTTATCAAAATGGAATTGGTGTTGAAAAAGATAAACAAAAAGCATTTTCATATTATCAAAAATCTGCTAATATGGGTAATATTAATGGAATATCTCAATTAGGTTATTGTTATCTTTATGGAATTGGTGCTGAAATAGATGAAGAAAAAGCATTTGTATATTTTCAAAAATCTGCAGAGTTAAAAATTACTAATAAACCATAAACAATAAAGATTTTTTTTTTTTATAAATATTTTTATAGTAAAAAATTTTATATCAGATTTTTGTTTAACAAACTTGTCTTTTTATTTTTATAAAAATAAATTTTTAGTTTATGTTTAACAATCTTATAAACTTTTAAATTTTAACTTGCATAGACAAAGTATTGCAAAAAAGATTTTTATAAAAATAAATTTTAGTTTATGTTTAACAATCTTATAAACTTTTTAAATTTTAACTTACATAGACAAAATATTGCAAAAAAGATTTTTATAAAGTTCAAATAAGACGTATATGATTAAAGCTAAAAGTTAATTGGACATTTAAACTTTTAAGCAATTAAAATATATTTTAAAAATATTTATGTCTCAATATAGTGAGTAGGTTGTAATATCAAATCTGAATTGAACAGATAAACTTTAAATACAGTATCTTCACCATTTAGAATAATAAATATTTTATATTTGTTAAAATTTACTTTGGCTATATTTATACCAAAGCATTGTCGCTCGATTCCCCGAAAGATATTTACTCGACATCTCATTCCTCCAGCATCATATCATCGACAGGATATTTAACTGCATCACATTTTTTTCAAAACATGGCATATTTTGACATGACATGTTTTCGACAATCCTTTTCTTTATTCCCTACAATCATTTCCTCGACATAAAATTGGTTCGATTTAGCATTAGGGTTAGCCTGATTTCGAGTTATTGTTGGTTAGAATTATAGATGCTGCTGGTGAAATTAATTTCACCAATTTCACCAATTCACCACCAATTTCACCAATAATAGTGAAATTATTTCACCAAATTTCACCACATTTCACCGGTATGTCGAAGAATCAATTGTCTTGTCTAAGAAAAGGGATTTCATACACATATTTGGATGTTAAATATTTTAGAGTTTTGAAGTTAGTTAATTAGTTCAGCTAAAACTATATTCAATTGCCCATTACAATATTTAAAAAAGTTATTTTGATATCTTACAGTTTTCAAAGTTCATGATTTAACTAGTATTCTCTATGTAATCGAGAATACCAACCTAATTTAATATTTTCGATAAATAAATTTGACCTATATATGAGTGACGCCAAGAGAAAATGGAACATTGGTTTATCATTGATTATTTATTTAAATAATAAATGATAAGCCAATGTCCCATTTTCCCTTGGTGTTACCCAACCCATATAGTATATATAGTATCGGTGTGTACATTTAATGTTTAAAATACGTATTATTTCTAAAAACTAACCATCGGATTTGAGTTTATCTTATTTAATGTCCATTTAAATTTATAAAGGTTGGAAGTTTATGAATTAATTTTATTTGGCAAGATAATATAATGAGATTTGAAAATTGTTTTGGAGATTGTTAGTATTGAAATCGGAAATATTGATTGATTATGTAATGAAATATATAAAATGCAAATACCGTCACGAATATGAATTGCATATGAAGGTTAACTGTAGAAGCATGTCTGGTAATGTGGGAAGGTGTGATGGTAATGAATCATTGATCGAACGAATAGGCAATGTGTGGAACAAATTACCGACTAGAAAATTTATTCGAACATGGAAAAATATTGAAGTACTTACTTATGTAGTATAATGGGTTCAGTTGTGTTAATGATATGAGTTAATTAACAAAAAAAGAACAAAATACAATTTACAAATAAACATAAAATTCAATAATGTTATGCATGCTTAAATCCAATACCTTTATGTTCTCCTCCAAAATCCAAAATTTCGCAGCTGCCACTACAGAAGTGATTCCGGGCTATTGAAAAGTATAACCTAAGAATTTAATAAAATATGTTATATAGCATATACGATAAAAAAATTAATTCGTCAATGCAGATACATCGGAAAAACTTCTTCCAGCCTTATTGGCAACTCGAACAATTTCTTCCAATTTCTCTTTTTAGAACGACCTTCTTACCTATAAAATAATCCACCCGGATATACACGTGTTTATACGGAAAGGCACGGTGATCTGTGGAACGACCAGAGAAACGGGTTTGCATGTGTGGGTACCGTGTTGGCACGGCTAAAATGGACCGAATTGGACCGTCTGTCCGGACATTTTGGACCGTAAATGGACC
This sequence comes from Gigaspora rosea, assembly GCA_003550325.1. Taxonomy (NCBI): domain Eukaryota; kingdom Fungi; phylum Glomeromycota; class Glomeromycetes; order Diversisporales; family Gigasporaceae; genus Gigaspora; species Gigaspora rosea. The sequence goes on from QKWP01000760.1 coordinate 151,219, forward strand.
GGGTTTTGCTGCACTTTACTAAGCCAAAATTCACGGGTTTTGGCACGGGTCGAGGCACATGTAAGTTCACATGCATATATTTCTTACAAGTCCTAAGCTAGAGTACAATATAATTGCAAAGGGGTTGTAACAAACGTACTATAGTAAAATTTTGCAAGGAATTTTTTTTTGTTAGGAATTAAAGATCAAAGATCATTTCCATAGACGAGACAGATGATTTTTTAAAAAAAGTCGTTTGTTTTGAACTTTCGCGTTTGACACCTGATCATGCGATTTTATTGGCCATACGAGATACATGCCATTTAATACGTGTAATTCAAACTAACGAGCCTATACGTGTCACCTTGAATACGTGCCATTCCGTATAAAAATCTTACACGTGCCATTCTGGGCATAAATGGCATCCCGTTTGGCGTACATATATGGGGTGTCTTCAATTAAAAGGGCCCATTTTTACATTTTTTTGAAAAATGAGTTTTCGTTAAATTCATATAAATTTTGACATGATTGACTTTTTTTAATTATAAATGAAAGTTGAATTACATAATAAAAAATCAAGATAATGTAAAAAGAAAAATTACATGAGGCCAACACGTCACGAGTTTATCCGATAGTCACCTGCCGTCTTTAACCAATCAATATCGTGAAATTTGATTGATCCCGGATCAGTCCGAAAATCAAAACAAATAATTAAACTCAAATTTCTCAAAATAAAATATATGTAAAAATGGGCCCTTTTAATTGAAGACACTCCATATGTGCCACAATACACGGACATCGCCGTGTTAAACCGTAGCACTGCCCGGACCACTTTTTCATAGAGATTGGGGGTTGTTTATATGGCCATTTACAGTACATAATTATTTACCCATCGATCATGCAATCAATCATTAAATTTTTATCACGTCATTTCCAGGTCCCGATCGGAACCACAAAATCCCAGGTAATGAATTCAACCGTGACACTGGGGAAGATCAAAAATTGCAGCTTTATTTGTATGACATATCTGATATGCATAACTGTAATGTATAAGAGGGAATAATGTTACCAATCTTTAACTGCGTATTAAACATCTCTGCCAGAATGTAAGTATAGTTTATTCATCAATAAAATTCTCTATTAAATATTACTTATCTGTTCTTTCACTTGCGTGTTAAATTACCAGGGAGTAAGTATATGGTTTATTCAAAAAAAAATAAACTTCTTTGTTCTTTCACTTATTTATTAAATTACCTGTTTGTAAGTATATGGTTTATTCAAAAAATAAAGTACAAATTTTATCATCAATAGGATTCTCTATTAAATATTAATTCTTTGTTCTTTCGTTTATGTATTAAATTACTAGTGAGTAAGTATATAGTTTATTCAAAAATTAAAGTACACATTTTATCATCAATAGAATTCTCTATTAAATATTAATTCTTTGTTCTTTCATTTATGTATTAAATTACTAGTGCGTAAGTATATAGTTTATTCAAAAAACAAAGACACATTTTATCGTCAATAAAATTCCCTATTAAATACTTCTTTGTTCTTTCGCTTACATTATATTACCAGGGAGTATGTATAAACTTTATTCAAAAAAACAAAGTCATATTTTGTTGTTAATAGAATTCTCTATTAAATATTACTTTGTTCTTTCACTTACATGTTAAATTACAAGACGGTAATTATAGTTTATTCAAAAAACAAAGTATACATTTTATCATCAATAGAATTCTCTATTAAATATTCTTTCTTTGTTCTTCCACTTACATGTTAAATTACAAGACGGTAATTATAGTTTATTCAAAAAACAAAGTACACATTTTATTGTTAATAGAATTCTCTATTAAATATTATTTTCACCTACATATTAAATTACCAGGAAGTAAGTAAATAGTTTATTCAAAAAACAACAAAATACACATTTTATCGTTAATAGAATGCTTTATTAAATATTACTTCTTTGTTCTTTCACTTACATGTTAAATTACAAGACGGTAATTATAGTTTATTCAAAAAACAAAATACACATTTTATCATCAATAGAATTCCCTATTAAATTTTACTTCTTTGTTCTTCCACTTACGTGTTAAATTACAAGACGGTAATTATAGTTTTCAAAAAACAAAGTACACATTTTATCGTCAATAGAATTTCTCTATTAAATATTACTTTATTGTTCTTTCACTTACATGTTAAATTACCAGGGAGTAAGTATATAGTATATTCAAAAAACAAAGCATACATTTTATTGTCAATAGAATTCTCTATTATATTTCTTTGTTCGTTCTCTTACGTGTTAAATTACCAGGAAGTAATTATATAGTTTATTCAAAAAAACAAAGTTTATTTTATCGTCAATAGAATTCTATCAAATATAACTTTTTGTTCTTTCGCTTATGTATTAACTTATTAGCGCGTAAGTATATGGTTTATTCAAAAAACAAAGTAACATTTTATCATCAATAGAATTTCCTATTAAACATTACTTTTTTGTTCTTTCACTTACATGTTAAATTACTAGTCAGTAAGTAACATAGTTTTATTCAAAACAATTACACATTTTATCATCAATAGAAATTCTTTATTAAATATTACTTCTTTGTTCTTTTACTTACGTGTTAAATTAAATCATCAGGGCATAAGGATATAGTTTATTCAAAAAACACACATTTTATCGTCAATAGAGTTATCTATTAAATATTACTTCTTTGTTCTTTCACTTATGTGTTAAATTACCAGGGAGTAAGTATATAGTTTATTCAAAAAACAAAGTACACTAATAGAATTCTCTATTAAATATATTTCTCTATTAATATTACTTCTTTGTTATTATTCACTTATGTATTAAATGCTAGCGCATAAGTATATAGTTTACTCAAAAAACAAGTACACATTTTATCATCAATAGAATTCTCTATTAAATATTACTTCTTTGTTCTTTCACTTATGTGTTAAATTACCAGTTTGTAAGTATATAGTTTATTCAAAAAACAAAACTACACATTTTATCGTTGATAGAATTCTCTATTAAGTATTACTTCTTTGTTTTTTCACTTATGTGTTAAATTACAAGACGGTAATTATAGTTTATTCAAAAAACAAAGTCACATTTTATTGTCAATAGAATTCCCTATTAAATATTACTTCTTTGTTCTTCCACTTACGTGTTAAATTACAAGACGGTAATTATAGTTTATTCAAAAAACAAAGTACAAATTTTATTGTTAATAGAGTTCTCTATTAAGTATTACTTCTTTGTACTTTCACTTACATGATAAATTACCAGTTTGTAAGTATATTGTTTATTCAAAAAACAAAGTACATATTTTATCATTAATAGAATTCTCTATTAAATATTACTTCTTTGTTCTTTTACTTACGTGTTAAATTACAAGATGGTAATTATAGTTAATTCAAAAAACAAAGTACACATTTTATCGTCAATAAATTTCTTTATTAAATATTACTTTCACTTACATGTAAAATTACCAGGGAGTAAGTATATAGTTTACTCAAAAAACAAAGTACACATTTTATCATCAATAGAATTCTCTATTAAATATTACTTCTTTGTTTTTTTCACTTACATGTAAATTACTAAGTTTGTAAGTATATAGTTTATTTAAAAAACAAAAGTACACATTTTATTATTAATAGAATTTTCTATTAAAAATTACTTCTTTGTTCTTTCACTTACGTGTTAAATTACTAGGGTGTAAGTATAGTTTATTCAAAAAACAAAGTACAAATTTTATGGTCAATATAGTTATCTATTAAATATTACTTCTTTGCTCTTTCACTTATGTGTTAAATTACTAGGGAGTAAGTATATGGTTTATTCAAAAAACAAAGTACACATCTTAGAATTCTCTATTAAATATTACTTACGCATTAAATTACTAGCGCGTAAGTATATAGTTTATTCAAAAAACAAAGTACACATTTTATCACCAATAGAATTCTCTATTAAATAATGCTTCTTTGTTTTTCACTTACATGTTGAATTACCAGTTTGTAAGCATATTTATTTATTCAAAAAACAAAGTACACATTGTCAATTGAATTTTCTACTAAATATTACTTTTTGTTCTTTCACTTATGATTTAAATTACTAGAAAGTAAGTATATAGTTTATTCAAAAAACAATGTACACATTTTATCGCAAATAGAATTCTCTATTAAATGTTACTTCTTTATTCTTGTTAAATTATCAGGAAGTATATAGTTTTTCAAAAACAATGTACATATTTTATCGTCAATAGAATTCTCTATTAAATACTTTTTTGTCTTTCACTTACATGTTAAATTACCAGGAAGTAAGTATATAGTTTATTCAAAAAACAAAGTACCCGGTACACATTTTATCATCAATAGAATTCTCTATTAAATATTACTTCTTTGTTCTTTCACTTATATGTTAAATTACCAGTTTGTAAGTATATAGTTTATTCAAAAAACAAAGTATACATTTTATCGTCAATAGAATTCCCTATTAAATATTACTTCTTTGTTCTTTCACTTATGTGTTAAATTACAAGATGGTAATTATAGTTTATTCAAAAAAAAGTACACATTTTATCGTCAATAGAATTCTTTATTAAATATTACTTCTTTGTTCCTTTACTAACATGTTAAATTACCAGTGAGTAAGTATATAGCTTATTCAAAAAACAAAGTATACATTTTATCATCAAAGAATTCTCTATTAAATATTACTTTTTGTTCTTTCACTTATGATTTAAATTACCAGAAAGTAAGTATATAATTTATTCAAAAAATAAAATACACATTTTATCGTCAATAGAATTCTCAATTAAATGTTACTTTGTTCTTCACATACGTTTTAAATTACCAGTGCGTAAGTATATAGTTTATTCAAAAAACTAAGTATATATTTTATTGACAATAGAATTCTCAATTAAATATTACTTTCACTTATGTGCAAATTACTAGTTTGTAAGTATATAATTTATTCAAAAAGCAAAGTCCACATTTTATCGTCATAGAACTCTATTAAATATTACTTCTTTGTTCTTCACTTACATGTTAAATTACTAGCTTGTAAGTATATAGTTTATTCAAAAAACAAAGTACACATTTTTGGCGTCAATAGACTTCTCTATTAAATGTTACTTCTTTGTTCTTTTGCTTACATGTTAAATTACAAGACGGTAATTATAGTTTATTCAAAAAAACAAAGTACATATTTTATCGTCAATAGAGTTATCTATTAAATATTACTTTTTGTTCTCTGTTCTTTTACTTACATGTTAAATTACCAGGGAGTAAGTATATAGTTTATTCAAAAAACAAAGTAAACATCTTTGAATTTTCTATTAAATATTACTTTTTTCTTCACATACGTTTTAAATTACCAGTGCGTATGTATATAGTTTATTCAAAAAACAAAGTACACATTTTATCGCCAATGGAATTCTCTATTAAATAATAATTCTTTGTTTTTCACTTATGTGTTAAATTACCAGTTTGTAAGTATATAGTTTATTCATAAAACAAAGTACACATTGTCAATTAAATTCTCTACTAAATATTACTTCTTTGTTCTTTCACTTACGTGTTAAATTACCAGGGAGTAAGTATATAGCTTATTTTAAAAAACAATATATATATTTTATTGTCAATAGAATTCTCTATTAATATTTAAATATTACTTCTTTGTTCTTTCACCTACATGTTAAATTACCAGTTTGTAAGTATATAGTTTATTCAAAAAACAAAGTACACATTTTATCGTCAATAGAATTCTCTATTAAATACTTCTTTGTTCTTTCACTTCATGTTAAATTACCAGGAAGTAAGTATATAGTTTATTCAAAAAACAAAAAAGTACACATTTTATTACTAATAGAATTCTCTATTAAATGTTATTTTTTTATTCTTTTACTTATGTGATAAATTACCAGTCTGTAAGTATATAGTTTATTCAAAAAACAAAATACACATTTTATTGCCAATAGAATTCTCTCTTAATATTACTTATTTGTTCTTTCACTTACGTGTTAAATTACCAGGCTGTAAGTATATAGTTTATTCAAAAAAACAATGTACACATTTTATTGTCAATGGAATTCTCTATTAAATGTTACTTCTTTGTTCTTTTACTTACGTGTTAAATTACCAGTCTGTAAGTATATAGAAAGTACACATTTTATTAGGGATGGTAAAGTCAGTCCAGGTCTGGTTTGGTTCTAGGACTTGTAAGTCCTACCACACGGACCTAAGGACCAGGTCTCATATAATAAGTCCCAGAACTTAGGTCCGACCAAGATTAATCCAGAATTAAGTTCTTGAACTCAGTTCTGATACCTTCTAACTAATCAAAATTCTTTGTTTATTGTGAATATTGATTGGTTGAAAAGCTCTTTATCATATATCATATACTAATATTCTAAAGAAATTATTATAGCATAACATTATATCTTGTATGAGTTTTATTGACACAGCATAATATTGCAAAATTAGGCTATATATTGCAATATAGCATCCTTATTCTAATTATGATCTTTTAGAGATTTGATTAGTTGGATTTAAAATTTAGCATTTACTAATACTGTATATATTACCAATTTAAAAAAGTTTATTTGCAATGAAATATTATTGAAATAGCAAATTTGTGCAACAGATAGAATAGCATGTTAAGTAAAGCATGTCTAAGCTAATTTACATTATATATAGATATATTATGCCTGCCAATAGTTTAAATTGAATTGAATTTACTATTTTAAGTTCTAATATATTTTATATTAAGACCTATTTTGGACCTATGTTCTAAAATTGGGACCTAGTCTTTATAGACCAGGTCCCAAAACCAGGTCCTAGAGTCCCGGACTTAAGGACTTTACCATTCCTACAATTTATCATCAATAGAATTCTCTATTAAATATTACTTCTATGTTCTTTCACTTATGTGCTAATTACAAGCCGGTAAATATAGTTTATTCAAAAAACAAAGTACACAATTTTATCATCAATAGAATACTTTATTAAATATTACTTCTTTGTCTTTTACTTACGTGTTAAATTACCAGTGCGTAAGTATATAGTTTATTCAAAAAACAAAGTACATATTTTATCTTCAATATAGAATTCTCTATTAAATATTACATCTTTGTTCTTTCACATATATGTTAAATTACCAGGGAGTAAGTATATAGTTTATTCAAAAAACAATTTGCACATTTTATCGTCAATAGAATCCTCAATTAAATATTGCTTCTTTGTTCTTTCACTTACGTGTTAAATTACCAGTTTGTAAGTATAAGTTTATTCAAAAAACAATGTACACATTTTATGGTCAAGAGAATTCTCAATTAAATATTACTTTTTTCTTCACATACATTTTAAATTACCAGTGCATAAGTATATAGTTTATTCAAAAAACAAAATACACATTTTATCGTCAATAGAATTCTCAATTAAATATTACTTCTTATTCTTTCACTTAAGTGTTAAATAACCAGTTTGTAAGTATATAGTTTATTCAAAAAACAAACAAATGCACATTTTATTGACAATAGAATTCTCAATCAAATGTTACTTCTTTGTTCTTTCACTTACGTGTTAAATTACTAGTTTGTAAGTATATAGTTTATTCAAAAAAAATGTACACATTTTATCGTCAATAGAATTCTTTATAAATATTGCTTCTTTGTTTATTCTCTTATGTGTTAAATTACCAGGGAGTAAGTATATCATTTATTCAAAAAAACAAAGTACACATTTTGTCATCAATAGAATTCTATATTAAAATATTACTTCTTTGTTCTTTCACTTACGTGTTAAATTGCCAGTGAGTAAGTATATAATTTATTCAAAAAACAAAGTCACATTTTGTTGCTAATAGAATTCTCTATTAAATATTACAACTTTGTTCTTTTTACTTACATGTTAAATTACCAGGGGGTAAGTATATAGTCTATCCAAAAAACAATGTACACATTTTATTATCAATAGAATTCTCAATTAAATATTACTTTGCTCTTTCACTTATATATTAAATTACCAGGAAGTAAGTATATAGTTTATTCAAAAAACAATGTACACATTTTATTATCAATAGAATTCTCAATTAAATATTACTTTGCTCTTTCACTTATGTATTAAATTACCAAGGAGTAAGTATATAGTTTATACAAAAAACAAAGTACGCATTTTATCGTCAATAGAATTCTCTATTAAATATTACTTCTTTGTTCTTTCACTTATATGTTAAATTACCAGTTTGTAAGTATATAGTTTATTCAAAAAACAATGTATATATTTTGTCATCAATAGAATTCTTTATTAAATATTACTTCTTTGTTCTTTCACTTACGTGTTTAATTACTAGAGAGTATGTATAAAGTTTATTCAAAAAACAAGTCACATTTTGTTGTTAATAGAATTCTCTATTAAAAATTACTTTGTTTTTTCACTTACGTGCTAAATTACCAGGGAGTAAGTATATAGTTTATTCAAAAAATAAAGTCACGTTTTATCGTCAATTGAATTCTCTATTAAATATTACTTCTTTGCTCGTTCACTTACGTGTTAAATTACTAGTTTGTAAGTATATAGTTTATTTAAAAAACACACATTTTATCATAAACAGAATTCTCTATTAAATATTACTTTTTTGTTCTTTTTTACATTTTAAATTACAAGACAGTAATTATAGTTTATTCAAAAAACAAAGTACTGTAATTTACTGTATACAAGAGCCGTGTCTGTTACATTGCACCGATTTTAAAACATATTAATAGACCCGTGGATCTATTGTACAGATATAGGTTTGATAATTGGGGTTTTTATATTAGTCATATTGTAAATACATATTTATTTATGCTAAAGTATTTAAGATTCAATAATGTGAATTGCAAGTTTTTTCTAGAATCACTATATTTAATATGGCATAACGAAACGAATTCAATATTATATAAAAATTTAAGCTTGATTCCATTTGTTTTAAGGGTAAATTGTGAAGATTTGGATATTAAATACAAATCATGTCCAAGATATCATACTCGGGTCCTTTAATATTTGTCTCCTATAATTATACCCAGGTCTCTTACATTTTACCAAAACTTTAACCTATCCTGTAGACTCGGGTATGATACATGATGGTTCTATTATTGTATACAGTAAATTATGATACTCATTTTATTCTCAATAGAATTTGCTACTAGATATTACTTCATTGTTCTTTCACTTACGTGTTAAATTACCAGTGCGTAAGTATATGGTTTATTCAAAAAACAAAAGTACACATATTATCATTAATAGAATTCTCTATTAAATATTACTTCTTTGTTCTTTCACTTACATGTTAAATTACCAGGTTGTAAGTATATAGTTTATTCAAAAACAAAGTACACATTTTATTATCAATAGAATTCTCTATTAAATATTATTTCATTGTTCTTTCACTTACGTGTTAAATTACTAGGGTGTAAGTACATAGTTTATTCAAAAAACAATGTACACACATTTTATTGTCAATAGAATTCTCTATTAAATATTACTTTTTTGTTCTTTTACTTACATGTTAAATTTCCAGTTTGTAAGTACATGGCTTATTCAAAAAACAAATTCACATTTTATCATCAATAGAATTCTCGATTAAATATTATTACTTTGTTCTTTCACTTGCGTATCAAATTACCAGGAAGTAAGTACATAGTTTATTCAAGAAACAATGTATACATTTTTATTAAATATTACTTCTTTGTTCTCTCACTTATGTTAAATTACCAGGAAGTAAGTATATAGCTTATTCAAAAAACTACACATTTTATCATTAATAGAATTCTCTATTAAATATTAATACCCTGATGAATCTGCTGATAGGCTTTTCAACTTGTATCAAGAATATGCTGAGTTAGGAAATGCTGATGCATTACTTAATCTTGGTTATTGTTATCAGCATGGAATTGAAATCGAAAAAGATAAAAACAATGCATTCATTTATTTTCAAAAATCTGTTAAGTTAGGAAATGCTGATGGATTATTTAATCTTGGTCATTGTTATCAACATGGAATTGGAATTGAAAAAGATGAAAATAAAGCATTTAAATATTATCTTAAATCTGCAGAACTAGAAAAGGATAAAGGGCTATATGAAATCAAAAATAAATATAATTTGTCATTAATTGCCTATGATGAATTTAAGGATGTTGAAGAAATTGAAAAGGGTGGGTTCTTAACAATTTATAAAGCTCGATTGAAAAATCAGCATCGATGGCTACATGTAGCTCTCAAATTAATTCATAATCAAGAGTATATACACGAGGTAATCATAAAAATATTTTATGGTTTGGATAATTATATTTACTAAAAAAATTTTATTTAGATGAAGGCATTTTGCAATATTGCATCATTTATAAAATTCTATGGAATTTCACTAAATCAAGACACTAAAAAATATGCTCTTGTATTGAAATATGCTAATAATGGTTCTTTATACGATAATCTTAACATTATTACAAAAATGAAATGGGAAGAAAAACTTGAAATTTTAATTTCCATCATATCTAATCTTAAAAAAATTCATTCTTATGGGTTTATTCATCGAGATCTTCATAGTGGCAATATCTTACAAGGTAATTTGCATAATGCATATATTGCTGATTTAGGACTAACAATATCAGCAAATAAAGGACAAGATGAAATTTATGGTGTTATGCCATATGTTGCACCAGAAGTTTTACAAGGAAATCCATTTACAAAAGCATTGGATATTTATAGTTTTGGTGTCATCATGATGGAAATAACTGGAAAAAGACCATTTGACAGGGAACCATTTGATATTGGACTTTCATTAAGAATTAGCTGCGGAGAAAGGCTGAAATGTGCACTAGGGACACCTGATCATTATATAAAATTAGCTGAGCAATGCATGAATTCTGATTTAGAAAAAAGACCTACCGCAAAGGAAATTAAGAATGAAATTAAGAATTGGCTTAAAAAAATTGAAAGCCCAATTGAAACAGAAATCAAGAAACAATTCTTGGAATCTGATAAGAATAAGCTAGAGCCGATCAAACAAAATCATCCAAAACATATGTATACTTCTAAACTCATCAACACGTGAGAAATTACACAGAAATTAGTAAACCTTAGTATTCCTATTGATAAAATTGACATTGTTGATATGTAAAATTTTAAATTAACTTTGTTAAAAAAATTAAGGGTAGGTGTATTATCTTTATAATATATAGATACATATTATCCTTATAAATAACATTTTATAAATTTTATCTTATTTTTTGAGTAGTTATTATTTACTATATTATCTTACCAAATAAATTATAACATTTTAATTTTATAAATTTATTTTATTTTTAATTAGTACTTATTTATTATATGGGTTCTCAAAAGTAGAAACCAGACTATTTGACAATTTTTTGAAAATTAACCTGTTTGATTGATTAGTCGTAAAATTTAAAAACCAAACTTTTTTACTTAATAATGAAAGTCTAATCAATTAATAAATTTTTGTGATACGTTAAAAGCTTTTATGCTATAATCTAAAAATAGATTTAGAAGCAATTTACAGGTCTACAGATCTAATAATCCTGTTAAACAGGTTTGTTAATCATGAATATACTATTTTTAGATTGTTTTGATTTTGAATAACAAAATAGTTTTTGCCAATTTTTTCAAAACCCGTAATCTGCCAAATTGTCTGGTTTCTACTTTTGAGGGCCCATATTATCTTACCAAATAAATTATATAACTGTGTGTGTGCACATTTTATTTTTATTATTATTGTTTTCAAATTGATTGAAATTAGAGCTAAAAAATTTTTGTTAAATATATGCATAATTTCAAAACTAGTATATATCTGATATGATGCAGATTACAAAAGTATTGGAAAAAACATATAATAAGATCCCTATTATCAAAACAAAAACAAAAAGAAAAATTTTTCTGCAACAATATCTTTAAATTTTACTAAGTAAATTGATCTTTAGCCCTTAAGTAAACTTGCTTAATACCCCTAAAAGAGTTGCAATTATTTAAAAAACTATCAATCCAGGCAAATATAAACAATTAACTCAAAAACAGTAACAAAGCAGTTTTTTTTCTATATATCAATAATGGTTCATAGAACCTAGTACCAAATAGTACAAAAAATAGTACTACTCCTATAGCAAATAAAACTTTAAAAAGTTCAAAAAAATCTACTACCAGAACCCAAAACTACTACCAAAAACAGCTCTCCTTTATTTATTGGTTTCTATTCTACTCTCATAAATTAGCTCTAGTATAAAAAACTTTTTTAAAACCAAGCCTGCTATTCTAGAAGCTAAACTTACTAAAGAGCTTGTAGATATTACTACTAATAACTAGTCTAAACTTTCCTTTACTGTAATCTTTACTAGGACCTGAAATATACATAAATAGGTCAGATATTAATTTGCTTATTTTTTGTATTTTTATGCAGATCTTTTCTATTTATAGGGATGGCTAAAGCCAGGTGTGTTTATATATTTTGATTATTTAATTAAAATTAGGGTAAAAGTTAGTTAGGGGTTAGGATTAGAGCTTGATTTATAAGTAAAATTGTCTTTCTGACATTTTTTATTAATGCTTCTATGCAAGTTTAGACACTTGTTTTTTGTATTTTTGGCATTTTTCACTTTTTTTTCTTTGTTTTTGTCTTGTCGGGCTGATCCGAAAAGATCAAATTTTACAATTTGATTGGCTTTTATATCATGTGAATGCACCTGGCTTTAGATAACCCCTATTTATAGTAATATTTGCTTATTTTTGAAGTTTTTTCTGCAGATATTTCTATTTTAATAATTTTATAATTAACATGACCTATCTATATATATTTTAGGGTCCTTCTTCACTATTCCTACTTTACAAGATTACAATAACTAGTTTCTCTTCTATACCAGTACTACTAAATAGAAAAATTCCAAATCTAGTCAAATATCTGCTCAACTGGCTCTGCAGATATAATAATACAAAGCAATTAATTTTATTTGACTTTATAGCACAAAGGATTGTACAGTAAACATTAAGATGATGCCATATATTATATAATATTATTTTACTATACTCTCCTATAAGAGAAATTTGATTGGACAATATGAACTTTTATATTTAATATAAGATTTTAAAGACCCCCTTCCCTAAAATATTACATAATATCTGTTACTACTCTTATAGCAAAACAACCCAAAACAACCTGAAACTGTAATCTTGTTATACCAATATAGCTCTATGAAAATACTATAAAACTATATACAAAAGCAAAGAGCACTAACAATTTTTTATTAATCCTATACAACTCTATTACAAAGATGCAATGAATCCATTAATAGCAACAAGAAACTAGTGACTACTAGTTCTATCTTGTTTGTAAATACTCTTGGTAATACAGAGCATAAAAGTCTTTTAGTGCTACTATAGTCAGACCTCCCTATAGTTACACTTCATATAGTCACACCTCTATTTAAGCACCCAATTTTGTGCGATTGACTTAAAACATAGTAAAAAACCTCGTTATAGTTACAAATCACTTATAATCACTGTCGGTGTTGTATGTTTTGGCTGTCCAAGGCCTTTTTTGGCCTTGTCCATATCCAAAATGTTCAAGCGTCCAAGATTGTCCAAAGCTTATACAGGCTTTAATAATTATTAAATTTGTCTAAAAAATATATGATTATATATTTTTTGAGATGCTGAACACATTCTAGGTAAAATTAAAATAAATTGTCTTAATAAAATTTTAAGTAATTTTACTTTATTTAATTGTTCAAAATTGTTCAAACTACTGTCCAAAGCTGTCCTGTAACAACACTGATCACATCACCATAAAAATTTAATTTTTTAACAATTTTATTAATAAAAAACCCTCATTATAGTTACTAATTTTTAACTAAATATAGATTATAAAATTTGCTTGGCCAATATTCATATTCATATATATTTAAAATTATCTATTAAAGCTTCTTAAAGGTTTTATAGCAAATAACTTTTGATTCAATGATCTGATTTGGATAAAACAACTACTAAAATGTTTGTTTCAATAAGATGATTTTAATGAGCCCAAAATCATTAAAATTGAATCACTCACTCCTAATATCATTAAGGATTTGTACTACTTCTAGGTGATTGTTACAAATCATCAAGCAATATCAAATCATTTTCAAAAAGATAGAAGCTAGGAAGATATAATAATAAACAAAAAATTAACTTTATATAGACTAATTTATTTCTGTTATGAAAGAAATAAAAAATAGCCTTATACTTCATCAAAATCATTATGGCTTTGTTATTTATTATTGGTTTCATAATGTGTCATGGGTTCATACTAGGGGTCTTAATGGGTCGGGTTGGGTCGGGTTTGGGACTGACCCGGGTCAGACCCACTTGGATCAAAACCCGACCCGGGTCTGACCCGCCTCATGTCAAACCCGACCCGGGTCTGACCCGCCTCATGCCAAACCCGACCCGGGTCTGACCCGCCTCATGTCAAACCCAACCCGGGTCTGACCCAACCCAGCCTAACCCGGGTTGAACCCGGGTTAATGATGGGTGACCAACGATTGCTTATTATATTACTACCTAAAACCTATCTAAGGCCGTTTAAAGTTATTAACATCACCCCTCCACCTTCCCTTTGATGTCCCCCGGATAACTCTTTATCCGAAAGTTGTAACCTTTAACATAATCTAATAACCGGTTTTATATCCTATTCAAATAAAAGGATAACGGTTATATCCGGATAAGATATTTATATTAAAATGCATCAATCAAATAAAGTAACTCTATATTGATCAACATAAAAAAATGATTTATGCATGAAGTATGTACTTTGTACATTCTATTCTAAAACTTACGTATTCGTCAGGTGTCATTAGTGGCCAGACAAAGCGTATTTCGGAAATAAATAAAAGTTTAAAAAATTTTATTTGTGTACCAAAATTTTGAAATCGAAAATGAAATGGGAGTGCTTAGAGACTCCCATTTGACAAGATAAGTAAAATTTTTTTATTATGCAGATCAACAAACTATTTAATAATAATAGAACGATATTAGAAGCAGTATCGATTAACAATAAAATAATTTATAATAATGAAGGTCATATAAATAAGTGTATTCGAATTTTAATTAAAAAATAAATAAGATTTGATTTGTACATCTCTTATTTGATAATAAATACGTCTTCTTGTTTTATCAAAATAAGATTTACACAAGAAAACCCCCTAGATCACTTTGGCTGGATGAAATGTAAGGAATAATGAACAAGAAAAAAGACATTGTGTGGAGGTTGCAGAATAATGCACTCCCGTTAGGGTACCGTTTTATGCATACATAGATGGGAGTTGTCTTAATTGTCCAGAAGAAAAGCAAGCACCTCAGCATTTTGCGATAGAATGCAGTTAATTTGGAAAATAGGCTATATGTTTCTAAAGAACTCCGTAACAGATCCAAGGCCACAAGAAATGAGGGATATCTTTACAGCTAGCAATATTCAAGATGATAGAAAAAGGAGGGTAGCATTATGGTTGCATATCAATATATCCAAGCTCGATGGGGTAACAATATTATAATGGAAGAAACTGTTAAAATAGTGCTAAAGCCAGATTACAAAAGAGTTTCAAGGTACTCATAATAGCAAGCCGAAGGAAAAGTTAGTTCAATTCTTGAACTTTTAAAATTTCTTTTAAGTTGTAGATAGGTAGTTTGTTAGTTATAATAATTATAATATGTATTTTTAAATTCTAAATAAAATACACCAATTCGCATTATAAAAAAAAAAAATAAATAAATAAGATTTACGAATTTTAATTCTGAAACCCCTTATTATTATAATGTTCCGCGTCATTCTGAATTTATGTTGATTCTCAATTGGCGAATTGACGATCGAGAAAATCGAGAAAGAACACGTTTCAATTCAGAATTGAGAAATGACTTGGAACAATAATAGTATAGAATAATCCTTTTATCACGCAGCGTTCAACTTGCGCTTTTCTTATTGTATTCCGTACTGGTATGTAATAGAAAAATAAAATAAGTCTTACTCTACAGTATGTATTCATATATATAATATAATAATTGTAATTATAATACTTACAAAAAAACTGAAAGCCAGTATAAGTTTAGTGTAAGGCCGTTTGAAGTTGATTCTTCGGTTAACATCACTTTTCCAGGACTCTCGGGAGGGGGGAGGGGGGTAAAATGAAACGAACATATGAAACGAACATTGATTGGCTGTTCATTTTCGGGGGGAGACTTCAGCTGGGGGGTGATGTTAACCGAAAAATTAACTTCAAACGGCCTTAATTAATTAATTATATAATGTATCATCAGAGAAAAAGAACTTCGTACGTACGTACAATTTTTACAGCCAAAATTCTCGTGATCTAGTGATCGGATCTAAAAAATATGTATGCGATCACAGATCGGAATTTTGGGTTCCCAAGTTCCTATTGGTCGAGCAAATTTTGTCCCTCATTGAATGAAATAAATCACTACTCGGATGGCTTAAAAATTAATGTAAAAAAGTATCAATTCGAATAATTGGTTTGTAATTTTTATTTCCGAAAAAGTTAAATGTTTATTCAAACATTTCTTACTCATTAGTTCTCTAGCTCTTCAAAATCGAATAAACACTTCGGAAGCTCTATCTTCAGCAGTTTTTCTTGAATCGTTTCATTGCAAACTTAAATAAACATATATGAGAGGCAGTCAAGTAGGAGCTAAAATTTGTTCTTATTTATTTATTTTTTATTAATTTTATGTTTTTTTTAAATTATGTTTTATTTTTTTTATTTCGTTTTTATTTTATTGTATTTTACTTTATTTTAAATTATTTTTTTATTTTAAATTATTGTTTATTTTTATTTGCCGTATAACCGCGAAATAACAACAGAGAATTATTTCGAATTTCGGCCTGAATTAATCTTAATTTAGGGTATTTTTATTTTTTTTAATTTTTACTTTTTTTATACGTTAACTGAAAAAATAGCTTCAAATGGCCTTAGATAGGTTTAGGTAGTAATATATAAGCAAAATTGCCTTCCTACATTTTTAATTAACACACCAAGGTAGGTTTAGACTGTCGTTTTTTGTATTTTTCAAGGTTTTCGTTCCTCATTCTTGTTTGCTTCGCCGAAGAACATCAAATTCCTAATTTGATTGGTCAGGTTCACGTGATTCTGCTCCGCTTTAGACGTCCCACATATAGAGCTATGTACATACGCCAGCCACTTTATAAATACTTAATATATACTAGTAATATCTCATGCACGAAGTAATAAATCGAATTTATATATTGAATTTGATTTCTAAATAATGATATATTTTATTTGTTTTATTTTTTTTTCATATGTTCATTTTAACGGGAGGGCCGGGGGGCCGTTGGGGGGGAGAGGGGGGATGATGTTAACCGATAAATTAACTTCAAACGGCCTAACTGATTTATATCGACCTATTAAATAAATATGGTAAACGAAATATTAAAATTGTGTTCTTATTTAAAACACATTAAATTTATGATGTAGACAACCGGGTAAATAATATGCAAATTAAAATATTTATTATAATTGTATTTTACCCTATATTATCCTATATCATATCTTAAGTTAACCGGATACCTCAATAATTTATCTGTTTATCAATTTTATAATTCGGGTATGCGGATAGCCTAAAAGTTAACCGGTCATTGGTTTCATCCATCATTAACCCGGGTCTGACCCGACCCGGGTTTTTTCTGACCCGGGTCTGACCCGACCCGGATTTTTTCTGACCCGGGTCTGACCCGACCCGGGTTTGATCTGACCCAACCCGACCCGGGTTGGGTCTGACCCGGGTCGGGTTGGGTCAGACCCGACCCAGCTAAGACCCCTAGTTCATACATCATTGGTTTCATTATGCGTCATGGGTTTCATCATTTGTCAATTCGTCAATTTGAAATTGCTTGACAAAATAGTTTTATCATACGTCAATGATGCAAATTGTGTCATATGTCAGGCATTATTAATCCAGATACACAAAGTAGGATCCGAATTTAATCCAGATGGCCCTTAAAGAATAGAATCAAAATACTAAATATGGGATATATTCATGCAGACTTTCACAGTGGTAGTATCTTACAGGATAAAGGTATTAGTAAAAGTGTGCAATCTTACATCACAGATTTAGGTTTGTTAAAAATATTAATAATAAAGATTCAGAAGACTGTATTTACAGTGTTATTCCTTAAGTTGCTCCTAAGATTTTATCAGGTCGAAAGTTTACAAAAGCTACAAATATTTAAGGTTTTGGAATTATTATTTCAGAGTTGTAAACTGCACAAAGACCTTTCATTTGATCATGAACTTGCAGTTTAGATTTGCACATGATTGCGACCTAGATTTGTTTCTGGAACTCCAGATTGTTATATTGAATTTGCTAATCAATGCATAGTACAAAAACAGCTAAAAGCTCATCAAGTTTGCAAAAAAACAAAAAATGTGTCAATATTTTGGAAAGTTTGATATTGATAAGATTCAAAAGATACAAATAAAATTAAAAAGCAATTCTTAGATGCAGATAAAATAGTCAAAACATTCCAGTAGTCTTACATAAGCATCCAGATCATATATATACAAGCAAAATTATCTATATTTAGAAAATATCAAGTGCAATTAAAGGTATATATTTATTAAAATTACAACATAATTTATCTAAACTAATTATCTAAACTAATTATCTAAACAAATTATATAAACTAATATCTAAACTAATTATCTAAACTAATTATATAAACTAATTATCTAAACTAATTATCTAAACTAATTATATAAACTAATTATCTAAACTAATTATATAAACTAATTATATAAACTAATTATCTAAACTAATTATCTAAACTAATTATATAAACTAATTCTAAACTAATTATTGAAACAATTGGCTAAACTAATTATTTAAACTAATTGCTACTTATCTATATTAGAAGCTTGAAGTTCCTACTAGTAAGCACTACATTAAATTTACTATATCGGATATTTGCAATTAAACAAATTTATTTCTTATGCTATATTTGTATTTATATTAGATTAAGTTGATATAAAATATGTATTTATTGATATAGTTTCAAAAACTATACTGGTTTATTCTTTTTATTTAACTAATGCAATACAGTGGCCTACCATATTATTGTGGACACTTTTAAAAAATTTATACAGAGCTAAATATATAAGATATTAAGCTAAAAATTAAATTATAAATTCTTTAAATCTATATCTTTTAAATAAAAAAAAGTTTAAAAAATTCTATGCAGTACTTTTTGAGATAATTAATGTTACACAAAATTGTGTAATGTTGTACATGACCGAAATTAGTAATTTTTATAATTAAAAAATACATAAGTTTAAATTTTTAAGCATTTAACCATTATATCCAAATAATTTTTATATTATTAAATCTTTATAATAATACTATTCTAATGATACTAAAATTATTAAATTTTAATTACTAGTTCTTGAAATATTTAAAAAAAATTTATATAATATAAATTTATAACTATTTTTAACTTTAACATATATAAAATATAATTTTTTATTAAGTAATCTAATTTTATTTTTAAATAAAGTTATTTAGCATAAAAAGTTATATATATTTTTAAATATTTTAAATTTTTTTAAAAAATATTCATTAAATTACTATATATAGTAATAAAATTACTATTTTTAGTAATTTATTAATTAAATTTAATATTTTAATTATTTTATTTTATACTATTTAATACTATAATAATTTTTTAAAAAATTTATAAAAAGTTAAAATAACATATAATTTTTAATATTAGTAATTTTATTTTAATAAAATATTAATTTTTAATATATAAAAATTGTAATAACAAATTTGTAAAAATTACTAATTTCGGTCTTGTGTAACATTGCACAAATTTGTGTAACTTTAATTATCTTGAAAAGTACTGCATAAAAATTTATAATTTTTTTTTATTTAAAAGATATAGATTTAAAGAAATTATAATTTAATTTTTAGCTTAATATCTTACATATTTAACTCTGTATAAATTTTTAAAAAGTGTCCACAATAATATGGTAGGCCACTGTAGGTATCACTTTGCACTATCTATCCTATTTATCTTTTCATTGATATTGAAATGAAGTAATCAATTTTGGTCATTATTGTCTGCTTATTAATAATATTACACCCAACTGTTTTGTTTGATCGAATTTAATGTATTTGTTGAAATAATTATTATCATATAGTACATATAAATAATTTTTACAAAGAAAATCTATATTTATTAATGTTAAGAACATAAGTTGATGTTATTAAATACAGTCAAACCCCTCTATAATTACCAAGTTGGTTACACATCAAAATGGTGATTATATTTAAATGTGATTATAACTTTAAACCTCTATATAGTCACAGTTATATTAAAATTTTTATAAAGTAATTATAAAAATTTATAATAAAAAAACTATTACAAATCATTAAATAGAATATTTATTAACCAAAATATACCATAATACAAATATTGTCGGGGATGATGCTGAAATTAGATGATGCTGAAATCCACATGATCTATGTATTATTGGATCTCCTACAATTTTTGAAAAATCATGTAAACAATCAATTTACCTACATAATCAAACCAATCTGAATGCTATAACCGGTCAGTATGCTAAATACTGCATAAATCGCATTCTTGATATCTATATACAGAAGACCTTCTAACTGTATCAAAAAGTGACCCTAACTCTAACTCTAACCACGAAGCAAAAAGCATCTATAAAACCACTAACAAAAAAAAATTTAGTTAAATTTAGTATAGTTCGTGATTAAGGTTAGGGTTGAGTTAGGGTCGCCTTTTTGATACAATTAGAAGGTCTTCTGTATATAGATATCAAGAATGCGATTTATGTAGCATTTAGACATATATTGAATTAACCCGACCAGCTATTGTTATAGCATTTGATTGTTTTGATTATATAGTGTAGATTGTTTGTTTATACAATTTTTGAAAATTTTAGAAAATCTATTGCATACGGAGATTATATAAATTTCAGCATCATCCGATTTCAGCATCATTTCTGACAAATATTATTTAATATTTTTTTACTAATAAGCACTTAAATTAATAATACTAAGGGAAGTGCAGTAAATTATGTAATTAGATAGAACTATTGCCCAATCAAATTTTATCTTTTATAATATTAAAAACCACAAAAATGTCTTTGGCCCTACGATCGATTACAGTTGCTACATAGTAAAGTCTAAATTTTACTATGTAAATCGATTAAAGTCGCTTAAGTAAACTTGTTCAAAAGATCACAATACACTTATTTTAAAATTTTATTAATATTGAAGAACTTTTTATTATTTGACTTTTTGATTTTATGTTTGACAAAAAAATTAAAATTTGTTGAAAAAATATATTTGATGAATGTAAAAATTAAAAGTTAAATAATAAAAACTTCTTCAATTTTAATAAAAATTTTAAAGTATGTGTATTTTGATGTTCCAAACAAGTTTACTTAATCAATATTATCGATTGACATAATAAAATTTAGACTTTACTATGTAGTAACATTCCACAAATTTTAATTATAATAAATATTTAGCTATTTTACTATATATATATATTGTGCGTGATAAAGTGGGGACCCTACTTCCCTAATAAATTATATGATTTAAAAAATTGGTGATTATAAAGAGGTATATTATTAATAAAATTGATAAAAAAATCAAAATTTTTGGTGATAGTGATTATGAGTGATTTGTGACTATATTGAGGTTTTTTTACTATATTTAAGTCCATTGCACAATATTGGGTGCTTATATTGAGGTGTGACTATTTAGACTGTGATTATAGAGAGGTCAGACTGTAGTAGAAAATAAATAGAAAATATTAAATAACTATAGGGTCTAAAATTCCAATTTTGTAATAAATTATAGTCTATAATTATTTATTTCTAAAAAAAGAATCCATCAGGATGACCACAGAAATTTTGGATCACATGACAATAATGAATATCCTCCAGTCTGCTGACCCTTATGATGATACAAGAATTTAGATCACATGAAGGTCTGTTTTTTAGTAAATTTTTTTTATTTTAATTCTATAGTTTTATAAAATTTAAAATAAAAAAAAGTTCATTAAATTTTGTTCAGTAGTTAAGAAATTATTATTAGAAAAATTTGTATAACTATTGTGGAAATAGCAAAATACTATAGTAGAAATAGTAATTCCTACTTTAAATATCTAAAAAAAAATCGGGTAAAATTTTTTTTTGAGCTTTAAACAAATGTTTCTCGACAACCAACTATCAGAATTTGATAAATTTTTTTATTTTAATTCTACAAATTCACATAATTAAAATAAAAAAATTTGACCAAATTTAAATAGCAGGTTTTAAAAAATAATCATTAAAAGTTAAAAAAATTTGGCTGTAGCTATTTTCTTAAAGGGATTTAAACTTTAAGTGAAAACTATTTAATACTTAACCAAATTCAATCAAATTTTTTTTATTTTAATTCTATAAGCTTATATTATAGAATTAAAATAAAAAAAAAATTGATTAAATTTGACAAGATAAATGTTAAGTAGTCTTTGCTTAAAATTTAGATGCTTTTAAAAAAGAAGCTACAGCCACATTTTTTTAATTTTAATAAATATTTCTTTCTCAATAACGTGCTATTCAAATTTGGTCAATTTATTTATTTTAATTCTGTAAACTTATAAAATTAAAATAAAAATTTTTATCACATTCTAATAGTTGGTTGTCAGAAAATATTTGTTTAAAGCTTAAGAAAAAAATTTACCCAATTTTTTTCCTAGTTTTTTAAAACTTTTAATAATGATTTCTCGATAACCACTAAACAAAATTTAATGAAGTTTTTTTTATTTTAATTTTATAAAACTAAAGAATTAAAATAAAAAAAATTTACTAAATTTGATCGAGTAGTTATTGAGAAATCATCAATTGAATTTATTTTTAGGATCTGTGCTACAGGATCTGATATGTGCTCAAATGAAGTTTAACTTTAATTTTAAATACTAATTATCATATGAGTCAATCAAATCAATAATCAATTCCAAATGAATGTAATAAGATTTATGAAACCCTTTACACAGAATATATAGCTTATTTAATATTAATAAAACATATTAAAGCAAATTTCTAGTTTAAAAGTTTTAAAGCACCATAACATATTTTGTTTATTGCAAATTCATTATATTAAACAATTTTTTACTAAGTGTGAATAAAATAATTATAATAGCAAATAACTTAAGAAAAAATGTGCCAATTGTGCTAATTAAAAATTGTAAACTTTATCAAAATAGTGATTTGCTCCTATATACATTATAATATGAGGACTAAGATAATATGTAAGCGACTAAGTTAATATTAAAAACTAAGAGAATAATGGTTATATCATGTACATATTATAAACTACAAATTTTTATACAAACATATATGCAAATTTAATAACTGTATTAACTTACAATATGATTATTAATAATTAACACTACTAAAGGTTGTTAATCATTACTATCTGCACAGATTACGTTATTTGCAAATATGGGAGTGGTTGGAATTCTAACCAAAGAAGGTAAAAATAAAGCAAAAAAAAACAAAAAAGATGTCAAAGCCAACCTAAAGCGAATTATAATAAATAACATTATGTCTTATTCAGTTGAAAGGAAGGAAAAGGGATGATACAGTATTAGAAATTATAATTAGGAATAGAAAATAAAAATTATTGAAAAGATGAAACTTAACTATAGTAATTGTATTGCCCAAAAAATTTATGAGTCACAAAAAAGTATGCCTTTGATTAGAAGTTGAAGTTTATATTTGTGCATATCATAACAAAACTCTGTTAAGTAGATTATTACAAAGAACGCTGCATTTTATTTGAATAAAAAAATATTGCAGTGTTAAATGATATAATATTAGAAAAAGAGAAAAAAATAGATTAAAAATGATTGAAAAAATATTAGATTCTTACATGAATTTGTAATTTGCATACTACCAAACTTATAAATAAAGTCACTTTTACCTTTGCCAAAGTAAAAACATTTTGAGCTCTCTTGTTTCATCTTATAAATAAAGTCACTTTTACCTTTACTAAAATATAAAATATTGAGTTGGTACTTCAATGCTTTAATTAAATTATTCCATCTAATAAAAATCACTTTTTACATTTGCTAACACTGTTAATTAAATCAGTTTATCTTCTAAAAAAGCTATTTTTACCTTTGATAAAGTATAAGCATTGAGCTGTATCTATCTTTTTATAATTTTTATAACTAGATTCGAAATACTATAGAAATAGAGTACTGTACCAAATGTCAATACAATTACCCTATAAACCAATTTATATAGAAAGGAAAGTGCCATAAAACATGCATAAAAAGCAGTGAAAACAAGCAAATAATATGTTACCTAATATAATAGCACATTCATTAGATAATTATAAATTAAATCCTCAAGATCACTTTGAAATCCTTTCTGAAGAAAGTTTTGTACAAGATATGGTCACAGATGAATTATCTGAAACAGATACTATAAAAGTTGACTATCTCAATTTGGGTGACTTAATTGAACATGAAATCCAAGAGTTAACTATCAGTGCACAAATTGATAGCATAGATGATGGGCAGCTAATGTCGCTTATCAGACTCATCTGGTAGTAAGCATGGATAATGCTATGACTCAAGACAAGATGGCAAAAGAAATTGCCAATTTAATAATTGCTGAAATTGAAGACAAAGATAATTATTCATGGAAGTAAGTATTATTATATTAAAAATATATATAGAGGTACTATGAGTTACTAAATGATTTACTTGTGCAGCACAAGTAAATCATTTGATAATCTATAGTACCTCTGCATTCTACTATAATGTTGCTAACTAGATATTGTTATTATAGTTTTCATAGTAAAAAGTTGCCAAGAAAATTTGGAGATACAATTAGACATTTTTATTATTTTTGCTGCCAGTCAAAAGAGGCACAAAGTGATAATTATAAAAATTCTAATGGAAAGTAGCGAACACACTATAATTGTAAAAGAAAAATTTTATCCAAGTCGATATAGTCCTTAATGCTGTAGAAGTAAATATCTATCATGGTACTCTTTACTCATGCCCAGACTTTTGCACTGAAATACCCAATAAATTAAAAGAAGAGATCAAAACATACTCTCATCTTACTGCAATAAAATTAAAAAATCATCTACGATATCAAGGCTTTGACATCTCAAAATATTCACCCAAACATATTTACTATTGGAAATCCATAGAGAATCAAATTTATTCCAATACTATAATAATTATATAGAATCTGCAAATAAACTGCTAAATGAGTATGAAAGCCAGGGCTTCTATCAATGCTTAGAGATAAAAGATTCAGATACTACACTTATAGGTTTTATCACACCTCTTCTAAAAGAAATTGATTCAGATACTACACCTATAGGTTTTATCATACCTCTTCTAAAAGAAATTAAAAATCAAAATATTATAATTAGTGAAATATATATTAGCGCAACTTACAAGATAGTGTGAGGGCACTATGAACTCTATGGTGTCATAGTAGATGTAGAAGGGTCAGGCTTCCCAATTGCATACTTAGTCCTTAATACCACAAAGGCAACATATAAAAGTACTAGTATGGAAAAACATTATAAGGTTTTGGAACACTTCTTAGAAACAATAAAGAGATATGATATAAGTTCAAAATTTGTGTTTACTGATAAAACTTTGCAGAAATTAATGCTGCAAATAAAGTGTGGAGGCCATCAGTAGTTCAACTATATGCTTGGCACATGGACCGAGCATTGAAGCTTAAACTCCGTAAAAAGACCGAACTATCAAATAATAAAAGGCATGAAGCACAACTATGTATTACATATAATATTGTTCAAGCCACAACTGAGTTTGACTTCATTAACCTAGTATTCTACCCAACAGAGGATGATTGTGATCCAAGTAAGTATATTATTTGTCCATCAACATGTCAAACAACAGTTTTGGTACTTATGAAGAAAAATTTTGACATGTGTCCTTTGATACCTGTCGATGCTCAGGGAACTACCTTAATACCAACGGATATCAGGCACAATGCCATTGAGGAAATGTATCAATTCTGTACCAAGAACTCTTTAAGGGCATACCTCTGGAGTAACTGGTATTCACTGGATTGATGGCGCCTGTGACCACGATCAGTTAAATCTACTATACCTTTTGACAAGACAACAATGAAAATTGAAGCCCATTGGAGTGTTATAAAGTGATATTATTTATATTGATTTAATCATCCTAGATTTGATTTACTAATTTGGACACTTATTAGTGAAATAATACCTGCACAAAGGAAGCAACTTCTGCAAATTTTGACTGGTGTTGTAGAGCCATAGTAGTGGAATGATTTTAAGAAAGACTGGAATGCAGCTAGTAAAAGAAGTATTAATAAAAAACAACTGACCTAGAAAGTTATATTTTACAGATATTACTCATTGGGTTTGCAGCTGCTCAGCCTTTCTTAGAAGTCTCTTCTTATTGTGTAAACATCTTGTTCAGCATGTTTTTATTATGCCCAATAGTCAATGTCGACAATTAATATAAAATAATTTTAAGTGTCATACTGTACCTCCTTTTCTTGACCTAAAAGATGGAAGACACACCTAATATTTTGCCTCTTATATCTTTTGAAGCAGAAACTAATATTAATAATATCCCTGTTAGTATTAATATTGATGAAGATCCATAAGAAGAAGCCTGAAAATATGTTGAATCAAATTGGGCATTATTTGAACAAGCAATTAAACGAATTAGTAATGAAAAATCTGCCAATAATTGGCGGCATGTTCGAGCAATGATAGAGTGAGTCAATTAATGCCAATAGAAAAGGATATTCAAGCAACAAAAAAACAAAGACAGACATCAGCAAGCAACCTGGTAATCAGCTACTAAAAAATCATATCTGATGTATTTGTTACATCCAGAAGAATTAGAAGAATTAGGCAATTCTAGTGAAAATAGTCTCGCTAATGATTCTAACGTTGTGCGCAATGAGATCAGCAAAACTATATATTGCTAAAATTCAAGAATTTAAAATTTAAATTAAGTTATCTATCTTTAGAATTCATTTTTTATTTTCTTTGGTATTGAAAAATCAGCTTCTATAAGTATTCATTATATTATTTATTAGCATTAGTTCTTAATTTGCAAAAAAAAGTTTATAGTATAGAAACTCAACTATCTACATTATATTTAGGCAAAAAAAACTTAACTATTTTCCCTTGTAAAGATCCATTTTCTTTCTACAATTCTAGTTCAATTTTTTAATTTAATTAAAATTACTTGCAATTTTTAATCCTTATTAATATTATATTTTGTAATAAACTTGTTAAATGGATATATCTATAAGTATATACATACTGAAAAAAAAAAGTTAAGATTACTGATAATTTCTATGTAACATTATTATAGTATGATTGGTAAATGATGATTGCTGTACATATGATCTGAATTCTTAGATCATTGTAAGGATCAGCAAACTGGAAAATGATCATTGTTGTTATGTGACCCAAAATTTCTGTGGTCGCCCTGGTGGATTTGATTAAGAGTATTTATCATTCTCAATCAATAGAGAATAGAGGTCTAAACATCCTTTTTTTTGTTATTAAAGAGATGCTCTTATTGGTCAAATATTTTTATTGCTCAAGTACTTTGCTCTTTTTATATTATCATTATCGTTATGATCTTTAAATTATTATTATATTATATCATATTTATATTAAAAATCTTCACTGCAAATAAAAAAGACATGTTTTGTTTTTTGTTGGTTTGTAATAAATTCTGAAAAAGAAGAAACAAAAATTGGAGGCATCATAGATTGTTTTATCCTTTTGTTGACCTGTTTTTTTTCATTTTTTTATTTCAATTTGTAAAATTAAATGGTAATAATGAAAAAGTCATTTGCTCAAGCATCAATCACTAGCTAATCACATTGAACATGCTACCTGAGAACACCTATAGACAGTTTAAATCATAAATTATTTAGGATATCGAAAAAAATTTAGATAGAAAAATTATTTTAGTGCGTCAAATATAATTTTAGAATGTCCAAAATATTTTTGAATTCCAAAATATTTATTTTCAAATAATAAAAATTAAATAAAATAAGGGAACTGTTATTTATTATAGCATTATAATAATAAATTACTAAAGTCCTATTGATCAAGGTATTAATCTATTAATATTTTTAGTATGTAAATATATATCCTCAATTACAAATTCTAAAGTAATCAATAATATAAATTAAGAAAATTTTTTGCTCATCTGGGCAAACAAAAAAATTTTCTTGATTTATATTATTGATTACTTTAGAACTTGTAATTGTCAAGTTACTGGCTCTGGGGAGGCTATATTTATGTAATAAATGACCATTCCCTAATATTTAACCTAATTTTTATATTAAATAAATATTTGCGAGTTTTTTATTGCAACTTTTACACTTTAGTATATTAAAAATCTATTCTTTTGAGCCTCAAAACCTGCATAATGCTTACATTTTGTATTGATATTAAAGACTAAGTGAATAAATGGAAAGTAAAATATTCATGTAATATTCATGTACAAGCAATATTATACTTTTAGAACTTTGTGTCAAACATATGGATTTATTATATTGTTATTTATTTATAACATTTTAATATAAGTTTATTGTTTATTTACTACAAATTTTCTTTTACTCCTATATTATACATATATTTTAATTCTAGTTCATTAATGCTTAACTCCAATTTCATTTTATACTCAAGTTCTAATTTATATTTTTCTAATTCTAAGTTTTTATTTTCTAATTTGATATATTTTTGATGTTCAAATTTTTCATGCTCAATTGTAATTTCTCTTTTTCTAAATTATATTGTTGTTGTTTTGTTTTTGCAGATAATATTTTACTTTTACTAATAGTGTCATAGATTGAAATATACTATAAATTTCATCGTCTTCACTTAATTTACTACATTCTTTCATTTTAATGAAAAACCAAGAACTTGAGATTGAAAAAATGTAAGTGCATATATAAGTACTTGTGTACAGATGTATGTATCAGATATACATGCATATAAATTACTTTTTGCTTTCTTTTATATATTTATTAAGTAACTATCTAATTTTTGATGCAACTTGTGATCCAGTTTTTCACTTCATGAAATAAAAAGCAGCTTTAATATAAAATTGGTTTTTTTTTAAATTGATAATCTTTTATATAATCAAAAAGATACACAAGTAGTGATTTTATAGTAGAATTAGACCAAAGCTTCTTATTATTAATATCTTCGGTATCACTAACTAAATCAATAGTAAGAGACTTACTTTAGACTTAGTCAAATTAGAAAAAGATATAATAATAGGGATAAAGGTTTAATCATTGAAAATGAAGATAATATTTGAAATTAAAGGTTTAATAATAGGTGATAGAGTTTCGATAGAAAACATAGGTTCTATAATAGAAACTGAAAGTTTGAAAATAGGTATAATACAAGAATTGTAAATATTATTAGAAGCAGATAAATACTTGTATACAAATTAACATCGGAAGTAATCTTATAAGAATAATGTAAATCATTATTTTTTCTTGATATACTTTAAAAATTGGTTTGCTTTGAGTGAGTTTCAAAGATTTAGGAATTATTTTTAAAAAAATTTTATATCTTAAAAAGACAAAATCAGGAATATATATAAAAAATATATATACTGCAGACAAATTAATAATACTTTTTATAGGTCTCACATAAAGCATAATGTGGAAGTTTGAAAATGGTTCAAGAATTCTCATCTTATCAGATCCAGTTTCTGAAAATTGATTATACAAATGATTAAAGTGATTAAAATACATATACAGATAGTTATTCCAGTTTTGTATATGTTAATCCAACAATTATGACAGATAGCTAAAGAGCATGATAATGATGAATGAATTATCAAAGTAACCAGAACAAGTTCTTTAATACTAAATTCAGTAAAGTGATTAATTTATATATAGTATATATATATATATATATATTTTTCATTGTTGATATAAATACAAATAAACTGAGTTTATTACATAAGAAAACTAAAGCTTTAATAATATATAGAATAGTTTATTTTCGTGTGCAAAAACATGGGTTAAAGGATTTCTGCATGTAAGTCATATTCATGTGCAAAAACATGGGTTAAGGTTTTCTGCCTGTAAGTCGCATTTGTACGCAAAAACATGGGTTAAAGGTTCTTTGCCTATAAGTCGCATTCATGTGCAAAAATTTGTTAAGTATTAATTGGTATCATAAATACAAAGAAAAATAATATTCCAGTATGATCATTAAGTACGAATAAGGAAATTCCTAGCCTCGCTAATGAAGCGACAATATATTGTGCATACTATTAATAAGAAATATCCCTGATAAGGTCAGTCCAAAGAAATACATTTTCCTCATGTAGTTACAAGTTTGATGTGAACTTGTGTTACAGGAGAATATGACCAAATGGGTTTCTTTTTGATAATTAGTTAGCACATTGTTGTCATAATATATTTATGTGTGGCACACATAAAATAGGTGTAGGCAAATGTCATGGACTAAAAGTGATCTTTTCAGAAAAATCTGGTGCAATAGGATCTGAAAATCACTTGCATAATGATCGACCTCTGGAACTTTTGACCATCACTATGGGCTTAGGGATCGTCAAAAGAAGATTCTAGCAAAACTGATGCAAGAACCTTCTCGCAAGACTAGTGCCTCAAGAAAACAGGAAGGAAAAGAAAGATGTATTGCAAATCCTTAACAAAGTCCCTACTTTAGCATTAGTTTCTTAAATTCCTTAAGATAATTACCCCTAAGCCTTGTGAATTTGTTAAGAGACTAGAAGATATAAAAGCACTGAGTTTTCGCTGTTGTTAAAGGACATCCTACGGGATTCCAACCTTTAATTAATAATAATAATATTTAATAAACACCCTTGATAAACTCTCTTGATTAATAAAATTAATACCAAATCACCAACGTCACGCCTCTGGTGAATTGCCTTCTAACATAAAATTTATATTTTTGTGTATAAACTATTAAACGTACAAATCACCCCGTAACAACATCACCCTAACCCTACAGCCTCTAACGTTAAGACCCTAACCCTAAATTTTTATCCCACGCACTTAGTTTATTTACAAAATCGGATTTCCTTTTTTTGGTTTGTATTACCCGCGCAAATAAGTAAAATGCAATAGCATCAGCACAAACAAATACAATATATTTTAATCATTACTGTATCACCACAAGTCTGTAAGATTTTTAATTGAATTTTTACAGAAATATTTTCATTTTACAGTATGTGCATGCGTACATATATAGCTTATAATTTTTAATACTATAACTAAACCTATTATAACCAATATACAAGAAATTTTCCGTTCCTGGTTTTGGCGCAACCGCGTTGCGCAGTACCTTATTCATCGATCAAAATTGATGATCAGAGTATATTGTTTTAAGAGTTCAGGTAATCTAATCACGGGTTCCAGACCGGAGAAAAAAACTTTAATTTTTCGAGTGTAACAACGTGTCAATATAAAATCGACGTAAATTCAAAAATGACGTGGATCATTCTCACTTAATTTCGTTTCATAATATGATACTACGCCTGTACGTGCTATATCAAAGTAACACGAATATTAAGGTATGTTTACATAAGTACAAAAGCAGTATGTTACACTAGCACAGCCATTGGCATGTGAAACCAATCAAATGCAAGATTTTGATCACACCATCGGTTAACTCCGTTATGCTACGTTCCTGGTATGTAACTAGCAATTTTGTTTAAAATAGTGCTATTTTAGACGATACAAAAATCAAATAACTCTGATGTTAATATATGCAATGCTTTTATATAACAAATACATATTTATATAGGTACAGTCTATACATGCTATAGCTCAGTTTTGCAGTAATAAATGAGCAGAACAATAGTTTATCAATTTGCTTTTTTCTAAAAATCACCCTCGGATCATTATCATCATTATACAGATTTTAATTTTGAAGTCAGAATAAATCTATTTTTAGCAAAAAATAGCAGAGTGATGTAGTGACCATCTTGTAAATTATGCGTTCGGTATGCGTAAAATGTGCGATTTGCCGTGATTAAAAATAAAAAGTGTGATTTAATATTTTTTACTTGATGAAAAAAAAGGCAATTTTATCTCAATAAAAAAAAAAAACCTGCAATTTTTTAAATACAGCACTCAACTAAAAATTTTGGTCCGTTTTATGATTTATATATTAATTTTTAAATACCGCGTTCAACTGCAAAATACTGATCTGTTTTATGTAATTTTAAAATAACTACACTCAACTAAATAAAAACTGTTCCGTTTAT
The DNA here is from genome assembly GCA_003550325.1 of Gigaspora rosea. NCBI lineage: Eukaryota > Fungi > Glomeromycota > Glomeromycetes > Diversisporales > Gigasporaceae > Gigaspora > Gigaspora rosea. The sequence continues at coordinate 183,614 of QKWP01000760.1, forward strand.
GATTTATTCATTGTTAAAAAACGCTTTAATAAAATAAAAATATGTATTCATTTAATCCAAGCGCTCTAGTGTTCAATGTAATATTTTTTTTGAACTCATTTCAAACCAAATTTTAATGCTTTATTTAGATTTTTATTAACACATTTCTTGCACTTTACATGCTATCGGTAATAAATTATTCATATTTTAACATAATACTAAAAATTTAATTTATTTTGCACTTTAACATACTACTAAAAATTAAATTATTCCACTTTAACATACTACCAAAAATTAAATTATTTCCCACTTTAATATACTATCAAATATAAATTATATTTCGCATTTTCACATAACTATATTATCAGCTTATTCGGCTCTATTATTAATCGGTTTTTATAATAGTCAAATATACAGGCCAAATTAAGCTGATAAAATTCTTATTGATGTATAATTATGCGATTAGTTTAATCACTAAATCACAATTTTCGTGTCCCTACACCTTATATTAGGCAATGCCAGACCTCTCATTTGTATCTAAATCTTGTAACCAAAATCTTATACTAGAAGATACACGTTTTTATCACACAAGATCCTGTAATTTATTCTCGATATTGTTTATATACAGTATTTACTACTAAAAAGTTTATTAAAGATTATTTAGTTGGAACAACGGGAGTAAAGTTTATTTATCTCACAAGTATTGATATGTATATTTAATTTTACGAGCGAAGGCTAATTTTATATCCATTAAAGATGAAAAAGAATAATTTTAAATAAGTAAGAATTTAGAATTTGAATTCACAGTTTTTTCCCAAAATGTCGTATCACCCGCACTGAAGTTTTATATTCTATGAGCTCAGCCCAAACTTTATCAAGAATTTCATCATACTTTTCACTACTAATGCTTGTATATTCAAGAATAACGGATTTTATAAGTTTAAAAAGAATAATAAATTTTCTTGTAGCCTACAAAATATTTACAAATTGATTACTTTTTGTTAAAAATAATAACTATAAATTTATGAAGCTCAATAAATAATAATAATAATAATAATAATAATAATAATAATNGTGTGTGCATATTTTAACTATATTATTATCCATGCTATTAATTTTCAATATAAATAGTCTAATTAATAATGCTATAATGGTCGAGTATTATCTCAATCACTAGCTAATCACATTGAACATGCTACCTGAGAACACCTATAGACAGTTTAAATCATAAATTATTTAGGATATCGAAAAAAATTTAGATAGAAAAATTATTTTAGTGCGTCAAATATAATTTTAGAATGTCCAAAATATTTTTGAATTCCAAAATATTTATTTTCAAATAATAAAAATTAAATAAAATAAGGGAACTGTTATTTATTATAGCATTATAATAATAAATTACTAAAGTCCTATTGATCAAGGTATTAATCTATTAATATTTTTAGTATGTAAATATATATCCTCAATTACAAATTCTAAAGTAATCAATAATATAAATTAAGAAAATTTTTTGCTCATCTGGGCAAACAAAAAAATTTTCTTGATTTATATTATTGATTACTTTAGAACTTGTAATTGTCAAGTTACTGGCTCTGGGGAGGCTATATTTATGTAATAAATGACCATTCCCTAATATTTAACCTAATTTTTATATTAAATAAATATTTGCGAGTTTTTTATTGCAACTTTTACACTTTAGTATATTAAAAATCTATTCTTTTGAGCCTCAAAACCTGCATAATGCTTACATTTTGTATTGATATTAAAGACTAAGTGAATAAATGGAAAGTAAAATATTCATGTAATATTCATGTACAAGCAATATTATACTTTTAGAACTTTGTGTCAAACATATGGATTTATTATATTGTTATTTATTTATAACATTTTAATATAAGTTTATTGTTTATTTACTACAAATTTTCTTTTACTCCTATATTATACATATATTTTAATTCTAGTTCATTAATGCTTAACTCCAATTTCATTTTATACTCAAGTTCTAATTTATATTTTTCTAATTCTAAGTTTTTATTTTCTAATTTGATATATTTTTGATGTTCAAATTTTTCATGCTCAATTGTAATTTCTCTTTTTCTAAATTATATTGTTGTTGTTTTGTTTTTGCAGATAATATTTTACTTTTACTAATAGTGTCATAGATTGAAATATACTATAAATTTCATCGTCTTCACTTAATTTACTACATTCTTTCATTTTAATGAAAAACCAAGAACTTGAGATTGAAAAAATGTAAGTGCATATATAAGTACTTGTGTACAGATGTATGTATCAGATATACATGCATATAAATTACTTTTTGCTTTCTTTTATATATTTATTAAGTAACTATCTAATTTTTGATGCAACTTGTGATCCAGTTTTTCACTTCATGAAATAAAAAGCAGCTTTAATATAAAATTGGTTTTTTTTTAAATTGATAATCTTTTATATAATCAAAAAGATACACAAGTAGTGATTTTATAGTAGAATTAGACCAAAGCTTCTTATTATTAATATCTTCGGTATCACTAACTAAATCAATAGTAAGAGACTTACTTTAGACTTAGTCAAATTAGAAAAAGATATAATAATAGGGATAAAGGTTTAATCATTGAAAATGAAGATAATATTTGAAATTAAAGGTTTAATAATAGGTGATAGAGTTTCGATAGAAAACATAGGTTCTATAATAGAAACTGAAAGTTTGAAAATAGGTATAATACAAGAATTGTAAATATTATTAGAAGCAGATAAATACTTGTATACAAATTAACATCGGAAGTAATCTTATAAGAATAATGTAAATCATTATTTTTTCTTGATATACTTTAAAAATTGGTTTGCTTTGAGTGAGTTTCAAAGATTTAGGAATTATTTTTAAAAAAATTTTATATCTTAAAAAGACAAAATCAGGAATATATATAAAAAATATATATACTGCAGACAAATTAATAATACTTTTTATAGGTCTCACATAAAGCATAATGTGGAAGTTTGAAAATGGTTCAAGAATTCTCATCTTATCAGATCCAGTTTCTGAAAATTGATTATACAAATGATTAAAGTGATTAAAATACATATACAGATAGTTATTCCAGTTTTGTATATGTTAATCCAACAATTATGACAGATAGCTAAAGAGCATGATAATGATGAATGAATTATCAAAGTAACCAGAACAAGTTCTTTAATACTAAATTCAGTAAAGTGATTAATTTATATATAGTATATATATATATATATATATTTTTCATTGTTGATATAAATACAAATAAACTGAGTTTATTACATAAGAAAACTAAAGCTTTAATAATATATAGAATAGTTTATTTTCGTGTGCAAAAACATGGGTTAAAGGATTTCTGCATGTAAGTCATATTCATGTGCAAAAACATGGGTTAAGGTTTTCTGCCTGTAAGTCGCATTTGTACGCAAAAACATGGGTTAAAGGTTCTTTGCCTATAAGTCGCATTCATGTGCAAAAATTTGTTAAGTATTAATTGGTATCATAAATACAAAGAAAAATAATATTCCAGTATGATCATTAAGTACGAATAAGGAAATTCCTAGCCTCGCTAATGAAGCGACAATATATTGTGCATACTATTAATAAGAAATATCCCTGATAAGGTCAGTCCAAAGAAATACATTTTCCTCATGTAGTTACAAGTTTGATGTGAACTTGTGTTACAGGAGAATATGACCAAATGGGTTTCTTTTTGATAATTAGTTAGCACATTGTTGTCATAATATATTTATGTGTGGCACACATAAAATAGGTGTAGGCAAATGTCATGGACTAAAAGTGATCTTTTCAGAAAAATCTGGTGCAATAGGATCTGAAAATCACTTGCATAATGATCGACCTCTGGAACTTTTGACCATCACTATGGGCTTAGGGATCGTCAAAAGAAGATTCTAGCAAAACTGATGCAAGAACCTTCTCGCAAGACTAGTGCCTCAAGAAAACAGGAAGGAAAAGAAAGATGTATTGCAAATCCTTAACAAAGTCCCTACTTTAGCATTAGTTTCTTAAATTCCTTAAGATAATTACCCCTAAGCCTTGTGAATTTGTTAAGAGACTAGAAGATATAAAAGCACTGAGTTTTCGCTGTTGTTAAAGGACATCCTACGGGATTCCAACCTTTAATTAATAATAATAATATTTAATAAACACCCTTGATAAACTCTCTTGATTAATAAAATTAATACCAAATCACCAACGTCACGCCTCTGGTGAATTGCCTTCTAACATAAAATTTATATTTTTGTGTATAAACTATTAAACGTACAAATCACCCCGTAACAACATCACCCTAACCCTACAGCCTCTAACGTTAAGACCCTAACCCTAAATTTTTATCCCACGCACTTAGTTTATTTACAAAATCGGATTTCCTTTTTTTGGTTTGTATTACCCGCGCAAATAAGTAAAATGCAATAGCATCAGCACAAACAAATACAATATATTTTAATCATTACTGTATCACCACAAGTCTGTAAGATTTTTAATTGAATTTTTACAGAAATATTTTCATTTTACAGTATGTGCATGCGTACATATATAGCTTATAATTTTTAATACTATAACTAAACCTATTATAACCAATATACAAGAAATTTTCCGTTCCTGGTTTTGGCGCAACCGCGTTGCGCAGTACCTTATTCATCGATCAAAATTGATGATCAGAGTATATTGTTTTAAGAGTTCAGGTAATCTAATCACGGGTTCCAGACCGGAGAAAAAAACTTTAATTTTTCGAGTGTAACAACGTGTCAATATAAAATCGACGTAAATTCAAAAATGACGTGGATCATTCTCACTTAATTTCGTTTCATAATATGATACTACGCCTGTACGTGCTATATCAAAGTAACACGAATATTAAGGTATGTTTACATAAGTACAAAAGCAGTATGTTACACTAGCACAGCCATTGGCATGTGAAACCAATCAAATGCAAGATTTTGATCACACCATCGGTTAACTCCGTTATGCTACGTTCCTGGTATGTAACTAGCAATTTTGTTTAAAATAGTGCTATTTTAGACGATACAAAAATCAAATAACTCTGATGTTAATATATGCAATGCTTTTATATAACAAATACATATTTATATAGGTACAGTCTATACATGCTATAGCTCAGTTTTGCAGTAATAAATGAGCAGAACAATAGTTTATCAATTTGCTTTTTTCTAAAAATCACCCTCGGATCATTATCATCATTATACAGATTTTAATTTTGAAGTCAGAATAAATCTATTTTTAGCAAAAAATAGCAGAGTGATGTAGTGACCATCTTGTAAATTATGCGTTCGGTATGCGTAAAATGTGCGATTTGCCGTGATTAAAAATAAAAAGTGTGATTTAATATTTTTTACTTGATGAAAAAAAAGGCAATTTTATCTCAATAAAAAAAAAAAACCTGCAATTTTTTAAATACAGCACTCAACTAAAAATTTTGGTCCGTTTTATGATTTATATATTAATTTTTAAATACCGCGTTCAACTGCAAAATACTGATCTGTTTTATGTAATTTTAAAATAACTACACTCAACTAAATAAAAACTGTTCCGTTTATGATTTATTCATTGTTAAAAAACGCTTTAATAAAATAAAAATATGTATTCATTTAATCCAAGCGCTCTAGTGTTCAATGTAATATTTTTTTTGAACTCATTTCAAACCAAATTTTAATGCTTTATTTAGATTTTTATTAACACATTTCTTGCACTTTACATGCTATCGGTAATAAATTATTCATATTTTAACATAATACTAAAAATTTAATTTATTTTGCACTTTAACATACTACTAAAAATTAAATTATTCCACTTTAACATACTACCAAAAATTAAATTATTTCCCACTTTAATATACTATCAAATATAAATTATATTTCGCATTTTCACATAACTATATTATCAGCTTATTCGGCTCTATTATTAATCGGTTTTTATAATAGTCAAATATACAGGCCAAATTAAGCTGATAAAATTCTTATTGATGTATAATTATGCGATTAGTTTAATCACTAAATCACAATTTTCGTGTCCCTACACCTTATATTAGGCAATGCCAGACCTCTCATTTGTATCTAAATCTTGTAACCAAAATCTTATACTAGAAGATACACGTTTTTATCACACAAGATCCTGTAATTTATTCTCGATATTGTTTATATACAGTATTTACTACTAAAAAGTTTATTAAAGATTATTTAGTTGGAACAACGGGAGTAAAGTTTATTTATCTCACAAGTATTGATATGTATATTTAATTTTACGAGCGAAGGCTAATTTTATATCCATTAAAGATGAAAAAGAATAATTTTAAATAAGTAAGAATTTAGAATTTGAATTCACAGTTTTTTCCCAAAATGTCGTATCACCCGCACTGAAGTTTTATATTCTATGAGCTCAGCCCAAACTTTATCAAGAATTTCATCATACTTTTCACTACTAATGCTTGTATATTCAAGAATAACGGATTTTATAAGTTTAAAAAGAATAATAAATTTTCTTGTAGCCTACAAAATATTTACAAATTGATTACTTTTTGTTAAAAATAATAACTATAAATTTATGAAGCTCAATAAATAATAATAATAATAATAATAATAATAATAATAATAAAATTACCAATTCAGCATCAGAAAAATATATTATTTTCTCTTCAACTTGATATTCAAGATTATTTTCTTTAAATAATTTCGATAAATTGTTATTAAAGTCATCAGGATAAATACCATGATTTCGAAAGTAACTAGACACTAAAAATAAAATGTTATTTAAATCTGACAATTATACAAAATGAACAACATAATTACAATAATACTGTAATCAATTACATATATCAAAAAGAAGCTGAGTGTTAGGACCAGTATTCATAATTTCAGGTCCGTATTCTAGACTTTCAATCCAACCACCAGGTTTTAAAATTCGCGATAAATCTAATACGAGAGAAAGTATATTAATTTTTTCATAGATTAATTAGCAGATTAATTATTAAAAATTTTGTTTTATCTAAACTATTTTTTACCTGGAAATAATTTATTACGTGCATCTTTTGTTGTAATATACCATAATAAATCCCTGATGTGAATGTAGTCAAAAGAACAATCTGAATATTGTAATCCTTCCAAAACATCAGCTTGTACAAAGCTGACATTTGAAAGATTGACCTCTTTCGGAGTTTTAATATCAATTCCAGTAAAATGTGAAAGAGTGTAGTTTTTTGCCTTTAAATTAAGCAATTAATAAGTTAATCAAAAAAAAAATTCATCGAAATTGATAGAATTCGACAATTAATGGAAATATTACGATACCATATCATATATCCATGTGCCAAATCCACATCTTTATTTTTTTTTTTGAAAGACAACTTATAAGTTATTTATAAATAAAATGATAACAGGTACAAAAACTTACCCAATATCGAGAACTTTGGCATTACCACATTTTAAGATAGATTCGACTGGTGATAAAAAATTCGAATTCCATATTTGTAATTGGAATTCATGCTAATAATGAAGATATATGAATATAAGCAGTCATAACTTTGGGGATTTTCAATATTAAACGAAAAATTACGACTAACGTTAAGTTTTTCCTGGTCAAAATCACAATCAATCACAGGAAATCCAGTATTTGAACTTATGCTTTTGTTATGTTCTTGATTATTAAAGTTAGAATCTTTATCATTTATGATTCTATTTCTTTTAATTTTTAATATTGCTGAAACTTCATTTCCCATTGTAAGGAATGATAAATAATAATGAATTGAAGATATTAAAGAATTATGAAGGGAATACTTGGTGATAGCTATTTTAAAGCAGAAATATTCGTTCAGGTATTAAGAAACTTCTAAAATCTAAGAAAGTAGTACCAATGACAAAGGTTTTAAATTAATTTATTCTGCGTATAACATTAATTTAACTCACATAATTGTCGTACGTACGTACGTCCAGTTAAGTAATTATATAATGATAACGGTAATACAGTAGATTTTCGGAACTGACCAATCAGACTCGCCATATGGGCGGATTTGACTCCAAATCGATTACATCACATTATGTGATAATTTGGGTTAGAAACATTATGGCGTTAATACTGTAAATATATTTAATATATAAAATTGACACAAATTTATCACACGAAGGATAATTTTTAAGGCTTTTAATAATACAGTATATAATTCAAAAAAATATAATAAATTTATTAATAAAAATAAATAGTAAGTCTAATTTAAAAAACATGACAAGTCTCTTAGAAAATAAATATTGAACACTATCATTTTCGAAATTGGTCTCATAATATTTTCACAATATTTTCACAGAGTATTTCACTTTACACCTGTACTTTTAAAAATATTTGTTCCATAATAAATATTTCAAAATTTTTGTTTTCGATCTTCTACGCATGAAAGATAAGCGTTTATTTATAAAAGTAAATTCATATATTTAGCACGATAACCTAAAGACTTTAAAAAAAGAGGTTTGTAAATATGAAGGTGCTAAAAATAAAAACAAATAAACAAAAGACAGAAAACCTGATATAAAATCTTATTTAAAAGCTAATATTTTTAGTTTCAATACCTTTCGCTCATTTCTACCTATTTCTACTCATTTCAACAAAAACCCATTTACAACCCATCTACAAACCGCGATTGCGAGTAATTCAAGAGAAATAATTGTTTATGATTGGTTTAGAAATCATCTGATCGTAGTATTGATTTTTAGTGTAGGACAAATTCGTAATAATCCCAACCAAATTTATTTGATTGGCGCAAATTTGAAGATCTTATTTACAAATTCACGATCATCACAAAATTTACATAGTGATCGGAGCCAAATCAGCCCATATGCATTTCTTTGATTTGCTACCCGTTTGGCACAAACAAATTTAAGGATTGATATATTAATTATTGGAAGTCGAATAATAAGTGGTTTCAGAATTTAAAAAAAAATAGTGTATTTCTGAAATAAATAAGAGTTCGAAAAATCCTATTTTGTGTATTAAAACTTTGAAATCGGAAAATGAAATGGGAGTGTTTAAAGACTCCCACTTAACGAAATAAGTACATAAAAAATTTTTTATTATGCAGATCAACAAACTTTTTAATAATAACAAAATACGGAGTAAATAATAAAACTTTAGCTTAAATTACTAACTGAACCTTCGCTCAAAAATTACTTACTGAACCTTTGCTCAAATTACTTATTAATCCTGTAATCCTTTGCTCAAATTATTTTTTTATATAACTTACTGAATTTTAGCTCAAATCACTTATTGAACCTTCGCAAAATTACTTACTAAACCTTTGCTCAAATTACTTATTAAACCTTTGTTCAAATTATTCTTTTATTAAACCTTCGCTAAATGATTTTTTTATATTACTTATAAATCTTTGCTTAAATTATTTTTTATATAACTTATTAAACTTTCGCTTAAATTATTTTTTATATAACTTACTAAACTTTCGCTCAGATTTCTTTTTATATAGCTTAACAAATATTACTTAAGTTATCTTATATATTAATATGCCTCCAAGCAGAACTTTCAAGCAAACTATAATAATTAAGCAAAAGAACTTGAAAGGAATCGTTGTTCTTTCACGTATAGTAAAATATCGATCTAGTTCTATGGCTTGTATTAATCCCAATAATTCTTCAATTTCTTTATCCAGAACTTTTAGTAATAGCCTTATTTGCGCTAGTTAGGGATGGGTTCGGTCAGCTAGGTCAGCTATCGGTCAGCTATCATCGACTATCGACTACTAGCCGGCTATAGCCGGCTATAGCTGATCAATTACTTGATCACTTTCTTAATTATTTGTTAATTAAACAAATAAACAAATGACAAATAATTATATTTTATATGTAATACAGTTATACAATATTAGAGTACCCTACCCATGTGGCGAAAAAAGTTCGGGTCACATGTTATAAACAGCCAATCAAAATAATCAAAATATTGAAGATCCGATCTACATTTTCAAAACAATCTAATTCTGGTCAAATTTGTAGATCATTTGGCCTATTGGAGATGATCCCCAAAAGGCCAAACGATCTGTAAATGACCAGAATTAGATTTTGAAAATGTAGATCGGGGATCGGTCAAAATTAGCCCATACGAATTTTCAAGATTCTAGCAAAGATTTATCTGTATCTACTTGACTAAATTCAGTAAAAAAAAAATTTATTTTAATTCTAAATTTACTTTTGTAGTATTAAAAAAAAATTTATCGAAATTTGATAGATGGGTGTTGAGAAATCTTTACTAAAATTTTAAAAAACAGATAATTTTACAAAAAATTGGTAATTTTTTTTTTTTTTAGCTTAAACGAAGAGTTCTCAACAACCATTATTCAAATTTGATGAAATTTTTTTTGGTAAAATTTTTTTTTTTTAGCTTCAAACGAAGATTTCTCAACAACCATAATTCAAATTCGATGAAATTTTTTTTATTTTAATTCTGTAAGTTTATAGAATTAAATATATATACATATATATTGAAATTTAGTACATTTTGTAAAACATAATTATTTATTTTATTATATCAAAATCCTGTTTCTTGCAAATCATTGACAAAAAATTGCTTGTTTGTTAGATAATGCATGCCTGTCTTTTACTATCTTACAATAAAAATACTTTAGCTATTGCACCAATTTTGCCATAGCAGATTCTCAATTTTAATTAGCTAACTAATATGCTTTACAAAAGTTTGGCACAATTGTTACATAATTTTTGGCCAGAATTTAAGTTTTTAACTTTTTAATACAAAAATAGAAATTTTGAAGGAAATAAGCCTATTCTATACTAAAATTAGCCCAACATTTTTTATTTAATGGGCATTTATGTAGTATAAATTTTGTTAACCTTAAACAAAGATTTTTTAACAATGATTATAGCGCTTTGCAAAAAAGTGTGACCCTGTGATTTTCACGGTGATGATGGCAGAAAATTTCTGAGATTTTAATTTCCTATTGATCATAATTTTCATCAATAACGTCTATATTTTATCCGAAATCTTTAAAATTCTTCAAGTATCGAAAAATCTTATAGAATCGACTGATTTCTCATGGTTTTACATGACATCATGATCTGCAGAGGTCACACATTTTTGCAAAGCACAATAATACAAATTTGATAAAAATTTTTTATTTTAATTCTGTAATCTTACAGAATCAAAGATATTCTTAAAATTGGATAAATAGTTATTAAAAAATCTTCACTAAATATTTTAGAAAAAATTAGCTACAACTTCTTTTTATATGTACCTAAACTTTGAACAAAATTTACTTGGCATTTACCTAATCAAATACAATCAAAATTATTTATAAAATCTTTTGATTGAACTTGATTAGATAAGTTCCAAATAACCTTTATTAGCTTGTATTGAAATTATTGTGATTTTTACAATAAGTCATTAAAAACTTTTGTTACATAGCTTGTTATTTCATTAAATTATAGTATGTAGTTAATTTGTATTGAATTATAATTTTTACTATAAAAAATTGTTACAGAACTTACTTTTATTCTAATTATCACAGTATATGATTGTTAGTTGTATTAAAATCATTATTATTTTGTTATAAACTATTGTAAAAATTCTGTTATATTAGATAGTATTAGAATTATTATAATTTTTATTATGAGTTTATGCAAAACTTATATTCTATTCTGGTACCTACATATAATTTAATTTGTATTAATCTGCATTAAAATTATTGTGAACTCTATTGTGAATTATTGTAAAAAATTCTGGTACAAAGCTTGCTTGTTATTTCAGTAATATATAGTATATAGCTGGTTTGGTAATTTAAAATTATAATTATTAAGCCAAATCTACTATTTTAGAAATATATAGTATGTAGTCAAAATTGAATTAGAATCATAATTTATATTGTAAGCTACTATAAAATTCTGTTACAAATCTAAGTTAAATTATTTTGTATTTAATTTCTATTATGGTTTACTAAATTTATTTACTATTTTTATAATAGCAATATATATTGGAATTATTGTAATTTCTATTATAAGCTATTGATTATTGTATTATGTATGTTTCTAGAAATTATATTATATAGTTAAAATCATTAGTTTGTATTGGTTTTACTATAAAAATTTTTTTATAAAGCATACTTGCTATTCTAGTATTGCTAAGACTAAATTATTTTTAGTAATTATACTATGTGCTAATATTATTTATTATTAGAATCTTGTAATAATAAATGATTAGTATAATTAAATATTATAGTATATATATAAAGTATAATATAAGTCAATATTATAGCATATATCTGATATTGTAATAAAGGTTGTAGCTTTTTGATATAGTAATTTTATTTGAGTTATGTTACAAAAAAGATATTTTACTAATTAAATTTTGTTATCTATATTATATAGTAATTATAATTATTTTATATTTAGATTATATTTTTAAATATAACCAATTAAAAATACTAAAATTCATAGACTTGAAATTAAGTTATAAAGATTATATAATGTATTTAAAATATTTAATAAATAAATATATAAATATAAAATAAAATAATGATATAAAAATAAATATATAAATATAAAATAAATAATGATATAAAAATAAAATAATAACATAAAAATAAAAGAATAATATAAAAATAAATAATAATAAAAATAAAATAATAATATAAAAATAAAATAAAAAATTAGGCAAATTTGCCAAGAAAAAAACCCAATGGGAAAAACCTTATTTTAATAAGTAAATAATAAATAACAAATATATAAAATATAATAATTTTAAATATAATAAATTGTTAAATATTTGTTGACAACCAACTATGTAAACATAAACATGCTCTTGCAGATTCACTATTTAGTCTATTTCTTGATTTGTTAATTACTTGACCTGCAATTGAAAAAAGTTGTTCACATGGAACTGAACTAGCTTGAATACATAAATAATTATGAGCGAGTTTTGAAAGTGCTGGATATTCTACTGTATGAGTATTCCACCAATCTAAAAGTTTTATAGTTTCATCTGCTTCTGCAAATAACCAATATTTATGAGCTTCATCATCCATTATTTGTGCTTGCTGTGATGTATTTTTCAATTTTTGATAAAAACTAGATACTTTTTTAGATACTAATAATGATGGTTGTTGATTAATTTTTTGTCTGATTGGTGTTAAAATTTCTTCAATAGTCATATCAGGAAAACAAAGCTTTTTATATCTAGGATCTAAAAAAGCAGAAATATGCAAAGATTCAGTTATTGTATTAAAATATTCAATAAATTTAGATAACATTGCTTCAACAACTTCTTCTAATAGAAAATTTTTATTTTCTAAATCATTTCTAAGAGCCAATAAAATTATTTGTGCATGTGCAATTGTTGGATAAGTTTGTGAAGAAAGTTCAATAGTAGCATCATTAAATAGTTCTAATAATACAACTAAATCTTCATAAATTTGCCAATCTTTTATATCTGGCATATAAGGGTTTAAACTTGGATGTTTAATTAATAACATATTTATAGATTCATAAAGTAAACATGCTCTTTTAATCATCTGATATGTTGAATTCCATCTTGTCTTGCAATCTAAAATTGGAACTAAAAAAGTTTTTTCATTCAAAACTGCAAGTTGTTCTAAATCTTCAAGAATCTTAGTTGATTTACGAATAGTTTTAATTAATTTTCTTAATTTTTTAACTGAATCTTCTAAAAGATTTAAACCAGCAAAAGCCACTAAATTAAGTATATGGGCTATGCATCTATAATGATTGAAATTGTTTAAAATTAACTTATCTTGTAAATAATTTGCAGCAGAAATCATATTTGCAGCATTATCAGTAGTTAATGCAATAGTTTTAGTTTTAATTCCAAATTCTTCAAGTAAATCATATATTTTGTCAGCAATATTTTTTCCAGTATGAGAACCTTTAAACTGAAATATATCTAGTACAAAATGTTGCAATTTCCAATTATTATCAATAAAATGAATAGTAATTGCCATAAAATTTTCAAATTTTAAAGATGTCCAAAAATCAGTTGTAAGAGCAACTTTATTTGAAAATTCATTAAAATAATCTTTTACCAAATTTCTTTGTTGATTAAATTGTTCAATAATTAAATTATGGATAGTTTTACGAGTAGGAATTTGATACAATGGATCTAATTTTTGAACCATTTTATGAAAAGCTTTTTCTTCTACTACTTTAAATGGTTTAAGAGATAAAATAATCCATTTAAGAATTGCTTGAGTTTTTTCTGCTTGAACTGCTACTGAATGTTTGTTAATTCTAATATTTGTTGTTTCATTATTTAACAATAATTTATGCAAATGTTGTAAATGAATACGAATAGAACTAGTTGATGTAGTTGGTTCAAATATTTTAGGGCATTGAGAACATTTACGAGTTTGTTTATCTACAAATTTCCAAACATCTGCTTCTTTATTACTTAATTTAACTTGCTGAGTGAATTTTAAATTTTTAGCTAAATTTTCTTCATTAGTTGCAATTATTTCTTCAAAGCTTAGATCATGTATACTTTGTATAATTTCTTCTTGTTCAGCTTCAATGCTGTCCTCTTCTAAATCACTAATATAAATATCATTATCAAGTTGTATTTGCAAATTTTCTTCTTCACTACAATCTTCAGGAGAATAATTTGAACTAGAAGACATATTTTAAATAATAAATAAAATATAAATATAAGATAAAATAAAAAACAATGATAAATAAAAATAAAAATGTATAATGTTAAAAATAAACTTTAAATAGATGTATTAAATAATAATAAATTGTATATAAATTAGAATTTAAATAAAGGTAAAAATTTGAACTTGTTATGGTAGTTAAAAAATAAACTTTATAAATATAATAAAACTTAAAAAATTAAAATTTTTTAAATTCGAATTACGTGTTAACTGTATACGTTGTTACTATTGGTTGGGAGATATCAGATCCACTGGTTAAAGCTACTTGGATAGTAAATGATAATTATGTGTTATCAGCAGAAAATTCAAATAGAGAATTCTGAAGGACGTGGGTTTCTTTGGCATATAAGAAATTGAATCGGACGTGATGTAATTAAAAAGAGGGGAATTGATGTATATTTAAAACAATGGGGTTAATTAAAAGAATCAATCAGTGTAATATATCAAATAGTGTATCAACTTAAACAAATCAATATAGTCTTAAACGAATCGATAAATGTATCACTTTAATTAAATCAATGTACAGTTATATGTATCAGCGATATCAAAGCAATTAATCAAGAAAATAAACAAAACAGCAGCGTAATGCTAACAAGCAGTGTTGAGAATTCGATAGAATTCGATTACAGGAATAAATTTTATATAAGTTGCCTTCGGCTTTGAAATGCCTACTAACTTATATAGGGTCAAGGTTTCTTATTAAACAAACAATCAGATCGAAGTCTGAAGTTTTTATTGAAAGGCTAATTCCAAGCCTTTAAATACATATTTTCGTTTACATAAATTAATTAGACTACACTACTCTAGCGAAACATTTTCACCTACTATCTAAAGATCCATCACCCCATCATTCTCTTCAATACCAATCCCTTCTTTATTAATCAGATTCGCCCTACACGCCTTTCCAATTTTAAGACTTCCGCCCGGGCATTCACACATGAAAGTTCAGATGAAACACGATAAGACATCAGCAGATTCCTGAAAATACTGAATGCCTCGCGGCAACATGAGTAATTCGCCCTACACGCCTTTCCAATTTTAAGACTTCCACCCGGGATTCACACATGAAAGTTCAGATGAAACACGTTAAGACATCAGCAGATTCCTGAAAATACTGAATGCCTCGCGGCAACATGAGTAATCGGCTGCCTTCAGATAGACGCGTAATTACAATTTCTTAGTTAAGCGTGGTGGTGTAAACGGGGACCGAGGATCGGGTCACATATATGGCTAATCAGATTCAAATACGACTTCGATCAACTTTAGTATAATAATAAATATAGAAATAAAAAGTGATATGTATAAGAACAACAAAATAGGAAATAAAAGAATTATATATGTGTTAACAAATAAAGAAATTATAAGGAACATTCGGTTGTCAATCGATCATCGATCAAAATCGATGATCAAAGTATACGGTTTAAGAGTTCAGGACGATCACGTAAAGTGATCACGGGGTTCCGATACCAAAATTTTAAGACTGGGGTAAAAAAAATTTTAATTTTTTCGAGTGTAACAACGTATTTATATTATATTTATTAATTTATTGTATTACAATTATTATAGCTTGCAAAATATATCTTTTATTATCGAAAAAATCATCGTACAATCGCGCAATCGGACACAATCAGGTGATTGTTCAAGTGATCATATTCGATTGTATTTGTGTGCAACGATCTACAAATTTGATAAAAAGTCACATCATTTTGCAAACCGCGATAAATAAGAAATTGCTCACAAACATACATTAAAGGACAAAAATACAAATTTGCATGTGAGCCACGATACACAAATTTGATCAAAAGATGCATCATTTTGCAAACCATGATAATTTATTATCAAACTTTTGCATTCTTTCTTGCTCGGTTGTTAGATAAAAGCATAAAATAAAAAAAAAGACTTTTTGAAAGTGATAAGTATACAAAACATGCCTGACTTTTACTATCCTACAATAAATATATCTTAGCTGTCGCACCAATTTTGCCACAGCAGATTCTCGATTTTAAATTGTCTAACTGCTGGGATCTACAAAATTTTGGCCCGCATTATACGATTGTTACATAATTTTGGCCGGAATTAAGTATTTTAACTTTTTCATTACAAAAATAGAAATTTTTAGGGAATAGGCCCTATGGTATGTAAAATTAGTCCAGGAACATTTTTCGCTTAATAGGCGGTTGTGATTTCATTAGTAAGATTTTGAGTAATTTCAGCCTAAATTTTTGATCGTCTCTCTTATCCAATCAAAATCGAGAGTCTGCTGTGACGCAACAGCTAGACTATTTCTTGCAATAATTCTGTAATTTGTGCACTTCATGCCGAATTAAGCAATAATGATGATTTATCAGCCAGAAAATAAAACATTTGGCATCGGCTAGACGGTCAGCTAAGCCGGTCTAGTCGACTATGTCGACTACGGCTATAGCCGAGCGGCTAGCCGACTATTAGCCGACCGAACCCATCCCTAGTGCCAATCCATACCAAATTTTTGCGTCATTACCCGTGCTCGTGCCAAATTTTTGTGTTCGTACTTATGTCCATACCTAAATAAAAAGCATAGGAAAGGCAGAGACATAAAATATTAAGCATGGGCGTTGCCCGACCTGTAGAACACTAGTTATGATATCCAATACAAACATTAATTATTAAATATATATTGTACTTATATAATTGTAAAGTAGCTTATTTTTTTATTGGTAATTCACTGATCGGTTAGTAGTAGTCATTGAACAATTGTAATTTTTATAATAATTACGTTTTATTTAAAAGTTTTTTTTTTTTTTTTTAATATTACTTTTCAATTTTTAATACTAACGTTTGGCAATTCACTAGAATTTAGCAACACTTTTTCGATCGATTAAAACATTTTGAGGGCTCTTTTTTACAACTTTTTGAATTCTTAATAAAATACAATAATAAATATTGCACGATAACAATCATACCGTCATTTTTTTACTCATTGTTGGCAATTGCGTGAATTTGGACATATAAAAATTTATTTGGACAAATTTGGACATAAGTTATAAAATTTTATATGTCCATATGACCATGTCCAAATGAAATTTTTATTGGACATAGTACAAATGCCAACACAGATAATACTGTACTGTGAAAATTATTAATTAGATAAACAAGCCTATTTTTAAACTATTCATATTTTATATTTTCAGTTAGAGCTGCGCAAAAAGTCATAATATGGTCATAAACCGATGTAAGCCTTTAAAGTTGATTATATTTGACTATAATTCGAGAAATTTTTAATTGAAACAACCAGTACGCACATAACGATAAATATTTTAGCACATTATTTATTTATTTATTTGTTTATTTTTTTTGAATTACATTGTAACGTTTATATGCTTAATGAAGTATTGAATAAAGAAGTTTTACTTGAGCAACTGGTACGCATATAACGATAAATATTTAAGCACATCTTTTGTTTGTTTATTTTAATTTCTTTTATTTTTTTATTTTTTTTTGAATTACATTGCAACGTTTGTATGTTAATAAAGTACCGAATAAAAGAAATTTTTTACTTGAGCAACTAGTACGCACATAACGATAAATATTTAAGCAAGTTTTTTTTATTTATTATAAAAATTAAATTTTAATTCTGTGCAATTTTTGCTTCTCTTTGTAATTATATAACCGAAAAGATACTTTTAAGTTTTGAAATGTGTTAATTGAATTTTATTTTTTATTTTATTTTATTTTATTTCTTTGACCCTGTGCGGTGCTAAGGGTGGTGTGATCCATTTTATCCAATTGGATATGGTATTTCATGCATCCAATCAGAACCCGTAGGAGAAATTAGTGCTCCCTGAAAGTATTTGCTAAACTTTTTTTTTATTTTGTTAATGACATACAGCATATAGTTTAAATAATTATATATATCAAGGTAATATCTAATATGAAGTATATAATAATACGATTCACCCATGCGGAGTTATTTACCTATCCATTTTCTAACTTTTTACTGAAATACTGAGCGACAAAGTGATGGAACAAAAATTTAGCAGTACCGTGATCTCCAAGCAATGGATCGACAAAATAAGAGAAAAATTACTTTGAGAAAAATGGGATGAAGTTTGTGTTAAATAAAATTTCAATTCCAATTTTCATTCGACTCCGATTTTTATAGGGTGCGGGACGGGTCGGGTTTGACCCGAAATTTCGCGGGTCAGGTCGGGTTCAGACACGGGTCAGGTTCAAATTTTTGACCCGTTAATAAATCGGGTCGGGTTCGGGTCGGGTCTATTAAAGTATCGGTTCGGGTTCGGGTTTCTGTTTCATGGACCCGTAAAACCCGATCATACCCGATATAATTTTAAAAATAGGTAGCTGCGCGACGATAAGTACTATTTATACGCCAAATAGACTCGATTATGCTAAGTGATTTATTATTATTAATTATTGTCGCAGCTGATGCTGAAAACGGCTGATGCTGAAATTTGCGATTTCGATTTGAAACTATTGTCACAAATCTTAATTTGTGACTGTGGCTTGAATTTCAAATTTTTGGTAAAACCGGTTGATCCCAATTTATCAATATTTATTTCTTTATGTGCATTTTATTAAATTTTCATTGAAAACGGGTAAAACCTGTCATTATTTGATTTAGCGCATATGATTTTCCCCTTTTAAGTAAAATTAGACAAACGCATCAATGCGTTAACACCTTCATGTGTAAGGAGAAATAATTTTTGAGTTAAGCCTCTAATACCACCCTAATGTGGTAGGCTTAGAAATTAATTCAGTTCTAGAAACCACTCGGGTGTGTTGACATATATACCTAAACACCTATATGCGTTAACACCTAAATGTGTTACCGTCCTACGCATTATAAAATTTCAAATGTGTATAAAAGACCTCACACTTTTCTTTAATAAAGACAGAGATTTCCCTTCAATTAAAATTAACCCGTAATAAAGGAAGTAAGCCAGTGTAGTGCTGAAAAGACCTTTATTTGCTTAAACTTTTGTTTCGAATAATTATCTCTCTTGCCGTTACTCTGTTTCCATGCGATCACGTGATATGTTACCGACCTATATAAATTAACAAAACTCCGTTTTCTAACCGTACTATTACATTTAAACTCCTTTTATTTACCCGTAACTATTAGAGTTAAATCGGATAACCGATATTTCTCTCCCATCTTAGTAGTTACATTTGGTGCCGATTGTGTAGATTGCACGTTATTTTGGTGTTAATTTTAGTATTTTTCTTACTTCGAAATACATAATCCTTCTATTGGGTGCTATATACAAAATTTTCCTGTAATTATATCAACCTCATGGAGAATCCCGGACAGCAAACCCCTTTAACTAATCTCGCGAACCAAATTGCTCAATTGATTCAACATCTTCAAGCAGATCCTGCTCCTCAAGTTAATGTCGTCCCTCCTCAGCCCAAATTAAAGCAAGTAGAATATCCTAGTTTCGCTGAAGGAGATCAAGACCCTATCTCATGGTTGAAGAAAGTTGAAATAGCTTTCGAAGCTAATCAAGTTAAAGAAGTGCGAAAAATTCCAGTTATTGTACCTTGTTTGAAAGGCCCAGTCGCAATGTGGTGGATGATCTGTCGTAATCAAGTCCCTGTTATAGATCAGTGCAATGACCCTAAGCCCCTTTTTATTAATCAGTTCCATACTTCTACTTTGGAAAGCAAATGGTTCGCTAATATTACTCAAAGGAAACAGCATTATGATAAATCTGTTGATTCCTATTATATTGCAATGGAGCAATTGATACGTCGAGTTGAAGCTGGAGGATTGCAATATCCAGATACTGCTAAAACCCAATTATTTATGAATGGGTTACAGTCTGAGCTATTTGTTGTGGTGTCTCCTTTTTTACCTAATACCCTCCAAGTGGCGTTTGAGAGAGCCAAAGCGTTTGAAAATGCCCTCAATAAGGCTTTCACCAATTCTGTGTGCTCTCCTCACGTTAATGGTTATCCCTTTCCTCTTTATTCTCAGGCTCCAGCCCCTTTAGCCGTGGTAGCACCGTCGGGAACTGAATATTTAATGGAAAATTGTTAGAAGCTGTTAATAAAATGACCACTCAGCTGCAGGAAAAAAGAAAACCACCAAGAGAATATAATAAAGATTACTTATCTAAAATCGGTTGTTATAAATGTGGTAAACCTGAACATTTAAGTTGAACTTGCCAAGAACCTATGGAGGGTCCCAATAATTCCTCCAGGCCTAATATCAACAATAACGAACATGTTACAGTTAATAAAGAAACTCTTCAAGCTTTAATTTCTCTAATCGACAACAATAAAACATCTGAAAAAAGAAGAGACCTACAAACTTTTGTTAGTCTCATAGGGAGGAATGGCCTTTTTATAGCCCGGCCCAATGACATGAACAACATAGACCCATTACAACTTTATCTTATAAACAAAATAAAAAGAATACAAAGGCTACTAGTGATCCTAATATAGTTCCTGAACAAGAAAGTATGGAAGGTCCGGATGATGTAGTTATGAAAGAAGCTGAATTCCAAGAATCTCCTATAGAAGAAGTTAATGTTACTAAGAATGAACCCAACAGTGTGGAACTAAAAGAAGTTGTAATCGAAAATCTTGTGCCTAAAGAAAATAAAAAAGAACATACTAAAACAAATCGAGCTGTGTTGCCTCGTAAACGAAGTCCAGAAAAAGAGTTAACCCAGATTGCTTTCCTTGTAACACCATACTCTATTATAGCTGATATACGAGAAAAACCTGCCAATATTATTATTGGACAACTTCTATGTATAGTCCCTTCCTTACATGTCGATTTGACTCGAAGCTTGCAATGAAAAAAATAGCTTCTAAAAGAAAAATTAAAAATAATATTTAATATATCTCCTGAAATTAAGTCTACAGCGTTATACTGTGACGCCAAGGTTTTAACTCAAACCTTTCCTCTTATTGTGGATAGTGGGTCATCTGGGAGTGTAGTCTCCTCCTACTTTTTAAGAAATATAGGAATTAAAATTGAAAGGCCCTCTACTATTAATATGATTAGTGTACACAGAGAGAGTAAAAGGGCCTTAGGAGAAATTTCGGATTTCCCCTTTGAAGTTGGTGGTGTTCGAGTCTCTATAGACGTTGTAGTAACCAATACTACCTTTTACCAAGCTATTGTTGGTAATGACTGGTTGTCTAAAGTTCAGGCCAGGATAGACTGGACGGCTTCCAAAATGTCCTTTATCTGGTAAGATAAAGAAATAGTTGTACCTGTTGAATGTGTCAGATTATACATGAGCTTCTAGAAAAAAATAGACCTAGTAAAACTCAAGAGCTAAAAGAAGAGGAAACTGAAGCTGCAGATTCCGATAGTAGCGAAGAATTCAAGGATGAAGATCGCGAAGACCGTATCTATGGCATTTCTGATTTTGAAGACCTATTGGGACCTCCATATTATAGGGAGTCGAAAGTAACAGCTAATTATGTGGAATTAGTATTGAGTTGGGATGAAGAAGAGGAATATTGGAATCAAGATATTCGAGATTTGGCTGAGGAAAAGGATTTAATTTCTTTTATTAATACTGTATATTATCATAAATAAGGACCTTTTTTGCAAATTTTAAATTCAAATTGTTTATAATCTAGTGATCTGACCTGCATAATATTTGTACTATTCGATCAACTTAATCAAAACAATTCGAATAGTACAAATATTATGCAGGTTCGATCACTAGATTATAAACAATTCGAATTTAAAAATTGCAAAAAGGGGGTGCTTATTTATGATAGTATACGGTATTCATGATTAGAATAAAATAAATAAAGACAATCTTCAAACCGTAAAATCTCACCAGTATGATAGAAGTCCTGCCAGCATGCCAATTGAGCAAGCTAATTTCCCGTATATGTGCAACCTTCTTGATTTTTACTATAACGATACAGCTATGAACCATGAATTTCATATCGGACCAATATCCCAGAATAGGGCTCCGACGGACCTGGACTAAGGCCAGACTTTAGGCAAGTCCGAGTCCGGTTCGAATTTCGAACCGGACTCGAACTCAAACTATTTTACAACTTAGTCCTGTCTGAGTCCGAACATCAAACTTTTGGCTTGGTTCGAGTCCGGTTTGAGCCTGGTCTGAAAGTTTGAGTCTGGTCCGAAAAGTCTGAAACCCAAAACACCCAGGTCTAGAGATGGGTTTCATGCATGCGCAAGATTTCCCAATCAAGTGCAGAATGCGCATTAATGCATATTTTCGAATCATGCGCATTTAATTCCATCAAAATTTTATATAGAAAAATTACATATAAAATAAGTATAATTAATATTCTGATCTATCAATATACTTCAATTCTGGGTCTGTTCGCTTTAACATTTTTGATTGGTCGCATCCGAAAAATGTGACCTAAATGTAGGAAACAACCAGAAATACGTATCAGTTTATGCAATGAGGTTTACTGGTTACAGACACACATAAGAGACAAACGAAGTCTTAAGATGATTATGACTATTATCATGGTCGAGTAATTATTATGCATTTTTTAATGCCCTTATTAACGCCCTTAAACAACACAAAATCGTGAACGAGAATTTTCCAAATTGACTTTTATTGTTTGATTGCCTAATATTTACAAAGTATTTTGGGCTAAAAAAATTCACGAATTTGAAAACATTTTGTATAAAGGCCACAAGTTCAAGAATAAGTGCAAGTTCAAGTACAAGTGCAAGAACACGACAAACACTCTGCTATAGATAAAACATATGATTAATAAAAAATAGTGAATATATTAGAATTTTTGGTCAGAAATTTTGCCGCCCAGATTATCTGATAATTAACTAATTTTCTCAGACTCATAGTTTTATATCGATCTACCAACCAATAAAATTACGGTTATGTTCAAAAGGTAATCAATGAGCTAAAACTAATATAGCAATATAAGGTTTTCTCTTTGCGATGCTTATTTTAAAAATTGGCATTCACCAATAAAACTAAGCTGTATACTATCTGCTACTGTATTGGAGTAATGAGCTTTGTAAACTTTTTATAGTTAGCTTATACTGATTCAAACTAACCCCGCAATTACTAGTATAGCGAACAAATTTTGTAATAAAATTTTTTTATAAAATCTCAGGTAAAATTACAATAATTCTAATAAAAACTGGCTCAACCATACTAAAATAGAGAGTGAATACTGTGGCAGAATTTTATAATAAAATAATTTTAATTCTCAATCTAAACCATATACTGTCACGGGTTTGTGACAAGAATGGCGGGCTCATAGTTTATTTATTTATTCGTTTATTTATTATTTATTATTTTTTATTTTTTGTTTCTTTAAACGATACTCGCGTGATTGCATATTAGCAATTTCGTGACAATGTTGTAAACAATTTTATGAGCAATTTTGTGATCGATATTGTGAGCAATATTGTGAACAATCTTGTGATCATTATGGTGAGCAAAGTTGGAAGCGAGATTTGGGGAATATTGAAGAAATAAAAAGACGTAGCGCAGTAGTCTAGTACTTTAAAATGTATATAAGGCCTGAATTTTCGCCTTAATAAAGTTCTTAATAAAGTTCCTTCAGACTTCAATGTCTTTAAAAGAGTTTTAACTAAGAATTTATTTCTCAATTAACATCTATTTTATTTATGTACATATTTAGTATTTTTTTTATATATTTCGATACATCTAAATTTATTTATTTTATTTTCATCATACCTTAATTATCACTTTTAAGAAATTCATTACTGATCGCTATTATTAAAGTAAATTACCCTTAATCCACCATTTTATTTTCTTAAACTTCCTTACCATTACTCCTGCATCAATTACCCTTAGATTAGAAACCCCTTTTACATTAAAGATTAATTCGATCACCTACCTCCCAGTTTGGTCTCATAAATTGATCATTGTGTTCCCGATTCAGCTATCTCGTGACCTCATATACGTGTTCTGTCTTCATGAACGAAACATTAGATCGGCAAGTTTACTATTAGAGCTAAATCGGGTATTACCAGATAATCGCTTTCCCAATTAATAGTAACAATACTGTAGTTAATAGAATATTATGTTTAGTAACAGATTTTTTGTGATGATTCAATGCAAACCAACTCAGCACATTTATGAATATTATACAATGCAAATTTAAAGATTTTAACTAAGTAACTAAGATTCTAAAGCTTTATACAAAGTTTCCATGGCAGAGCCACGGTTCAAGTGTAAGCAACGATGAAGTTTACAATTAGCAAATCTTAAAAATTTATATATATATATAGGCAAAAGCTGATTAAGAGTCAATATGTAGTATCTTTATTTAGATATATTATCATTAATAAAGATAAAAATTAAAAAAAATTTTTTATCATGCGGTATCATGCGCATTTTATATATCATGCGCATTTTATTATAAAATGACTTTTTGCCCATCTCTACCCGGGTCATCCGTGGGTGGGCAGCTGACTCGGGTTTATTATGGCCCACCCGATTAGTCAAACTTATGTAATGGAAATTTGAAAAGACGTAGACCCGGACCCGGACAGGTTCGCGAACTTCGAACCGGACCCAGACCGAACCTATAATCATGTTTGAGTCCAGCTCGGGTTCGGTACTCTAGGTTCGGGTCCGGGTCCGGGTACGGGTCCGAAATTTTCAAAATTAATGGTTCGAGTTCGGGTTCGAGTCCGGGTCCGGCCAGACCCGGACCAGACCTGAACCGGACTTCGGAGCCCTACCCCAGAATATAAAAGACCAATTAGAGGTTATGTTACAAAATAGTCAAGACAACTTTGTATGGGACTCCAAAGATTTGGATTATACAGTTAACCCTCCATAAATGCAACCTCCATAAATACAATACCTCTCTAAATGCATGTTTTTTCTATTCCGTAAAATGTTATTAGTGCTAAATGCATGTTCTATATTCTGTAAATGCATGTTCTCTTGAATAACATTTTATATTACACTAACCTCCCTAAATGCACGTGGCCAATCAAATTTTAGTATTTAAGATAGGTTATACAGTTTTGGTAGAAATTATACAAACTTAATGATCTAATTTTTAAAAGCTGCAATTTAATTGGCTCTCTCTAAATGCAAACCTCCCTAAATGCACATTGTAGGCTTGTCCCTATGTGTTGCATTTATTAAGGGTTGACTGTACTAGAGTTGTTAAGCATAAAATTAGTACGAGAGACACACCGGCTGTAAAGCTTAGGTCGTATCGGCATACAGCTAAAGAAAAAGAATTCATGAAAGAAGAAACTATTTGTATGTTAAGAGAAGGAATTATCCACATATTCGAAAGCCCTTGGGCCTTACCCGTAGTCCTAGTAAAAAGAGAAGATAATATTAGATTTTGCATAGATAACCATAAGCTTAACGCGATCATAGTTAAAGATAGTTACCCCTTGACTCGAATTCAAGATCTTCTCGAATCATTAATATTTCAGTACCTAAATTTAGCAGTGGGTACAGGCAAGTAGAAATGGACGAACAAGACTGGGTAAAAACTGCTTTTACCACCCCCTTCGGTCTATTTGAATTTAACGTTATGCCTTTTGGCCTAACGAATGCTCCTGCTACTTTTCAGTGGTTAATAGATAATCTCTTCCGAGATATAATTGATTTTTTCGTTATTATTTATATTGATGATATTGTTATTTATTCTAAAACAATTCAAGACCATTTTCGTCATCTCTGCAAAGTTTTTAATTGGTTAAGGTGCACTGGATTAAAGCTGAAACCTACGAAATGTTTTTTTTCTTTCAAGAAATTAAAGTTTTAGGCCATATAATAAGTCCACAAAGAATTAAAGCAGACCCAAAGAAAGTAGCTGCTAATCAGCACTTTTCCATTCCGCATACTTTAAGACAGTTATGAAGTTTTCTTGGCCTCATCTCATATTATCACAAGTTTATACCTGACTTTACACGTATAGCGGCTTCTTTAAATCGTTTATTTAAAAAAAAGTTTGATATCAGTGAACTAATGCTGAGCAAGTGTCTTTTGACTTATTAAAATTAAAACTTACCCAAACTCCTGTTTTAGTATACTCTAATTTTAATCAGCCGTTCATCCTGTTTACTGACGCATCAGATGTGGCTTTAGGCGCTATTCTAGCTCAAAAGGACAATGACGAGCAAGAACATGTAGTTTCGTATACTGGCTGAAGTCTTTCGCCTGCTGAGAAAAATTATATTACCATTGAAAAGGAATGCTTAGCCGCTGGTTGGGCCGTAGGGTATTTTTGTCATTACTTGCATGGGTCTTACTTTACTCTTGTAACTGATCATATTGTGTTAAAATATTTAATCTCCTTAAATGAACCTCGAGACAGCTCGCCAGATGGATTATGACTTTAATGGAATACGATTTTGAAATTATCTACAGGGCTGGAACGAAACATGTTAATGTTGATTGTTCTCTAGAATTAATTAACATAAAAAAAAAATTTATATAATACAAAAGAAAGAAAAAAGGAAAAATCTTAAATATAAACTCTTTACTTATCTATTAAAATCTGTTAATCCAGTCTAGGTTACGGTGATCTGGCATTCTCTAAGACCTTTCTTTATAGCCCTTTCAAAAAAAAAAAATTTTTTTTTTTTTTTGCAACAAACAACAACGATCAATTTAACTATTTTTCTATGGATTTTGATACCTATTATCTTTTCCTTAGGTATCTTAGTGACTCTATGGTACCTATCCAATACACGGCAAAGCCGATTAACAACCTAAAGTTCAAGACTCGACACTTTTGTGTCAAGGAAGAAATTTTATATAAGAAGAATCTGAGAGACCCCCTCTGCACCATTTCATATGACGTGATATTACGTACCATCCTTTGCCGTAATGTCCGTGTCATTCTGTAAAACGATCCTGTGCATGCCACATGATCTGTGCCATTTCGAGCATTCCCGATGCCAACCCGTACCACAACCCGGACCACTTTTCTTATAGTGCAGCCTTTTTTTGCTATGTCCCAACTTCCCAACGTCCCAGTGTCCCAAGTGTTCCAACTATGTCCCATATTAATAATTAATAAATTAATTTAAAAAATATAGGTGTTAAACATATTTTTAAAAAAATTAAATTAGATTATCTTAATAAAATTTTAAGTAATTTCAATTTATAAAATTGTCGCAAAATGTCCCAACTCATGTCCCAACTGTCCCATGTACAACACTGCGATAGGTATAGATGGCGGTGAAATTACTCTTTTTGATGAAATTTTTTTGTTGAAATTATTTGATGATAAAATTGGTGAAATTGGTGAAATTAATTTTTTACTATCAAACATTAATTTAAATTACATAAAATATTAATTAAAACTAAATTCAATCAAATACAATAGTTGTTTTATAATTAATTTATAAAAATATTAAAAATGTTGAAATTTTTGTTGAAATTATTGTTGAAATTAAAATAAATTTCACCGCCATCTATAGCGATAGGGTGCTGGTGGTCCCCATTTTCGCTTGTAATAGTGTAAATTAACACTGAACATATATACATTACACTTGATCATGAATCAAAAATTGACTCCATAAACTGCTGTCTGGTGTATCCAAATAGTTACAACGGTTAAATCATGTGCATAATTATCAGAACCTTAACGAGCCCTAATGTGTGCTTAATGAAAATACACCTAAAAAGTTCTCTTCATCATATATAGCACTATAATGAACTACTTCTCCGTTCCTGGTTTCGCGCAACTGCGTTGTGCAGCTACTAAATCGTTATTAATAATAGTTGTGTCTGATGTACTTTAAGTATACAATGATGCTAATATACATGATTCCAGTTTTATAAAAAACTAATGATTTTAATTGTTTTTTGTTAAAATGTACGTATAAGGTTAGATATGTGTACTAAAAAGGCCAAAGTAATGCAATATGAATCTTTATTTATGCAAAGGAATTCGAAATACATAAAATTTCCGAATCATCAGCATGTTTCCAAATATTTTGTACGTGCGTACGTGCTTATGTAGATCCTAACACTAAATGAAATGGCTTGATTAATACATATAGATGTTGGTAGAATTCAAAAATGGAAATTATAACAATGATTACTAATCATTTTCATTGTTAAAATTTCCATTTTTGAATTCTACCAACATCTATAGCCATACATAAATGACGCCAAAATTGTTTATTAGTGGAAATAATGTTTTATAATTTGAACAATAAATCGAGACTTGATTTTCTCAACTAGAAAAATTAATCGAATGAAGATAAAGATAAATTTTCTATATTGGTAATAACCCATTTATCATTATGTAGAATCATTTGATTTTCTCAAGCTAGAAAAATTAATCGAATGATGATAAATCTTCTATATTGGTAAAAACCATTTATCAATATGTAAAATCATTTATTTTTTGTGACATGCCTAAATCTTTAATTTAAACTCAACGTAATCTTGTTAATTTAAATATCTGCTTTTTTTTTTTTAAAAAAAAAAAAAAACGATGACTCCATCATATTGTTTCATATTTTTAACTATAACAATCTTCTTGTCAGTCATTTTGCCAACAGGATTTGCGCAAATTATAAGTTATTCAAATTTTAACTATACAGAAATATCTTACCAAAATAATCTTACTGGAACTCCACCTCATGTTCTGGGTATTAGACATTATGAGGAAAGTGGGGGTGCAACGGTTGTTCGCATTGGTCGAGTGAATTATTACAATAATATCACTTCTAGTTACTGTTTAGAGCAGAGATTACTGCTTCGAATTATTTAAACAAATGGAAGTGTTATCAAAATAAATTATAATGATACTGATGAAATACAAGATATAAACTATTGTTACGTTTTTGGTAAAAATCCTATAAGCATATACCCATTATTCGACCAATATATTCTGGTATCATACGTTCATGCAACCAATACCTCTGATAATACAACTTTTATGGATCGAGGAATGGTTTTTGATTGGAATGGGGCGATTGTAAGGTATGTTAAAATATATTTGAAAATTTTGAAAATTTCAAAATGTTTAAATTTTAATAATTATTATGTATCTTGTATCATTTTATAGTAAGCTCGAATTTGGACCATCTTACTTAATTCAAGGCACGACTATTTGGAAGCCTAATGAATTTATAGTAAATAATATTACTCCTAAAAACGGATTTTTACGTTTATCCGCAGCAAATGGAACGGGTGATTTCGAATGGAGTCAATATGCATAGTATGTCACATCCTTTGTTTATTGTTTACATATTTGATATGTATTCGAATCATTGTTTTTCACTTTCTTTTTTTACTAGTAATGGTGATGGAAGCTTCCGCTTGATGACAAAAAATACAATTCATGATAATTTTTTTACTAGCTTTCAAGTTACAGTATTTGCAACTTTAGATGGTGGATATGCGATTGTGTATGCTAATTCAACTAATATGACTAGTACGAACTCAACAACTTCTGATGACGCCACTGAATTTACTGCAAAAGCAGGAATATATGCACTAATATTGGGTTATAATCAAACAACAACACCCAAAAGAATAATTTTATATGAATTGTCGCAGCCGAATATAACATTCACTTACTTATATTGCTCTGTGGACTTTGTTTCAATTGGCCATTCGTGTGTTACTGCTGTAAATCATGTGCATACAGCTGTAAATCAAACCAATACTACTCAAACCGTCCCTGCCACTGTTGCACCTGCTACCACAGTTGTACCTGTAACTACCACTGTACCTCAATCTGTTACCAACCAATCCACATTTATTGTAAAAATACGGTTTCTTTCTTCTGGATCCCTATTGTCATTAGATCCAATATTTCCACCAAATTCTAATATAACAAATGTGAATGTTAGAACACTGCCCCATGGAGGATATGCTATATTATTACGGAAATATTCTGTATTAGCTTTAAATTTAACTTTTAGTCTTTATGATGAGGAAAATAAATTAACAAATTATAACTTTCCACTGAAACCTATTGTCACAAATTTACTTGGAGCATTTGATGTGACTCAAAATAATAGTATGTTAATAGCGCAAAATGAAACATCCAATAATGCATGGAATCTTCTTTCGATAACTTTGCCTAAACTTACTCCATTTAATGGTAAATTATTTTTTAATTTTTTTTTTTTTTTTTAAACCCTTTCTATGAAGGGACGCCGGAAGGCGTAATTATTTTTTAATTTTAAATAATTAATAAATGGATTGAAATATTAATCTTATTTTATTTTTGTATCTTATAGATAATGGTTATGGTAATCTACATATTACTGCTACACAACCTCAAAACAATTTTAATAGTCTAGATTTAAATTATAACTCAATTAATATCACATTTCGAGAATCTGTTACATTTTCGAATGGTTTTCTTAACATCTATCAAATAACAAGTAGTGGTAGCCTTCTTCGGCAGAAGATTAATTCAAGAACTTGTGATCAAAGCACATGTCAAATTTTTAACAACAGCGTTATACTCAATGTTCTTGAATGTACTTTTAATGAACCAGAAGGGAAGTATTATATACAAATGGATAATAATTTTGTAATGAGCTCACAATACGGTGAACCCATGCTAGGAATTGATCCAAATATGTGGACTTTCCAAACAGGTCTATATTATATCTCCTTATTATTTAAAATTGTTTGTGGAGATTGAATTCATTTATTAATTATTTTATTGATTAATATGAATAGTGGTTGATAATCCATATCCAATGCATGATAGTAAGTGGTTTAAATTTATCTATAAAGTTAATTTCACATGTGCATTATATTAATTCTAAAATAATATATATATTAGGTAATATTCATGGATCAGTGCGATTAACAGAAAATGGAACTCGATACTTCCAAGACTTGAATTCCTCGAAACAATCTGAGTTTATCGATACATTAATAAAGGAACTCACAACCATGATTCCTACAGAAAATAAAAGATTGGGATCAAATCAGAATACTCAATTTGCAAAATCGAATCTTCTTATCTCATTTTCAATTAGTGGCAGAAATAATAGTCAAAAATTGTATAGCACAGAAATAGTGAAAAATTTAAATCTGCTAATAAATAATAAAGTATCTACACCCATTTCACTCGGAAATGCTACATCTTATTTAGACAACACTTATGGATTTCAAACAACCCGTAAATATTACTTTGTGTTTTTAATGCATATTTATAATTAAATAATTAATTATATTGGATTTATATATTTTAATAGACTCATTTGCAGAGAGCATTGCAGAAAATAAGACAAAGTTTATTGCACTTTTTGTAGTCATAGTTGCATTTTTATTAGTATTCTTATTCTTTAGGGCAAAAGCTAAAGAGGTGATTATTTTTATTAAAATGACTCAAATTTTAATACCCTTTTCTTTATTTTTGTTTTAACATAATATAAATATATTTAGGGCGAAAATTTAATCATTCTCCAATTTGGTGTTACCATGTTTCGTTTTATTTCTTATGTAATATTCGTTATTTTTGATTCTACAGCCATCTCATTTCTTTACACACCAAGGTAAGATAGTTTTTTATCATTTAAGTCAACAAAAAAACAATTAAATTATTAAATTTACATTCTGCCAAAAAATTTAGCTTAGTATTTTTAGCGATTCCTACAACATTAAACTTAATTTTTGCATTTGCAATATTATTTTCGGAGCGGGAAGAACGTTTTCATAATTGGTTTGGACAACATACAAGAGTTGCTGTTACGATTGCATTAATATCTGGAGCAAATATTGATATGTTGTTTTTGATAAAGTCATATTTGATGAAATGGGATTTCTTTAATGCACCATTATCCAGAAATTCATTGAAGGGAATCTTTTGGGGAGGTTGTCTTAACATATTTATATCTGATATACCACAGTTTATAATTCAGGTAAGTTAAAAATAAAATTATAATTATAATTTTTTACTATACATAATTTTTTCTAACATTATGGTGGTTTAGGTGTTTTACCTCCGTTATAGTGTTGTATTCGACCCAATTCCAATAATTACCTTGATAGCTTCAGGTCTCTCAATGGTTTCAAATATAATTACCAAATTATTTATTAGATTTAAAGTATTTGATGAGTACTTAAAAGGTCATTTAGAAAGAAAAAAGGACATAAAAAAAGATTCTATCGAAAATGAAAATGAAGCTGATGGGTTAGATATTTCGGATAAAGATAAAACTGATGGGGAAACTAAATTTGAATGAAATTTTACTAAATTTTATACAGAAATTTAGTAATTATCAGATTATTAAAACAGATGAAATTGAATTCTGCTTATTTTGTCAAATCGTCCATACTGCAAATTTTTAAAAATGTCTGAGATGCAAGAATGTTTATTTTTATTTCATAATGCATTTGATAGTTTACTAAATTTCTTGATGGGAATCTTTTAATCGACGTCGTAAACCCTTTATTTTATTATGCGAAAGGATAATGTTTTTATATTAAACTGTATTAGAACTAATAAAGATTATTGAGTCAAACACATTCATCTTGAGAAATCTTGAAATATTAACAATCAAATTTGCTGACATGTCCTGCTTACAGAATATACGGCATGCATTGCTTTGTAGTTTACGTCAAGATGGTTTAAACCATGTTCGTTTTCAGAACTATGAAATACGATATGTAATTTAAACCAAATTTAATATATACGTTATGCGTCAATTAAAAATTTTGTCAATTCTTAATTAACATGCGTCATTTATTAATTTTTACCGATTGAATAATGACCCAGGTCTCAAAGTTATTGTATTTAATAAAATTCAAGTTAATTAAAAAAAAAAAAAATCAAAAATCAATCGCGAAGTTAAACTATCGTCTTTTTGTTCATAAAAGATAAATTATTAAAACCCTCATGTCGATACTGTAAGTCGTATTTATATTAACAAAATAATTCCTTCAAGTATTGCCTTTATACTGTCTTTACATTCAAAAGCTTTCCAGTTTTTCTGCAGAAAATTTATTTATTATTTATTTTTATAAGCAATAACTTTTAATATTGATTCATTAACGCAAAAAAGTGAAGTTTATTTTAAAGAAAACAAGGTCATTAGATAAATTATTACGTTCGTTAAATAATTTTATAAAATATTTTCTTCGCAGTGGATAAATTCTTAAGTTCGTTAAGTAGTTCTATAAACTCTTTTTTTTTCATAAATAAACCATTTTAAATTGTTAAATCATTTTTTTTTAAAAAAAAGGTCAATCAAGATTATAAAGAATAAATGACTAATAGGAAATAGTTCAAATATATCCATTTCAAAATTTATATAAATATATGACCTATTGGTATATTATTATTTATAATCTAAGTCAAAAATTTTATTACATGTAGGTGAATCAGGTAAATAATACATTTATTTTCTTGCACAAAATTATATTACTTGATAGCATTTCATATCTACAATATAACTAGGTCAGGACCAGTGTTGGAAATTAGTGTTCTGTGTTCTCAGAGTTCTCATGAGAACACTATTATAAATTTGTGAACAGTATAAATTTTTTACTGTTCACTATTAAAAAATTTTTGAGAACAGTAAAATAATAATACTGTTCTCATAAATATATAATAATTAGCTATATAATTTTATATCAAACCAAAAACTGATAAAAATTCTTATCTAATTTTTATGGTTGAGGATTCAATTTGCTATAATAACTACTTATTTGAGGTATACTTCATATTTATAGTGTTCTATTATTATTATATATATATATATATATTTTTTTTTTTAGTGAGTATAAGTGAGTATAAGTAAGTGAGAACAATAACCAACCGTTTGAGAACACTTGTAGCTATTGTACTGTTCTCATGAGAACAGTGTTTGAGTCTGAAATTTCCAACACTCACGGTATATAAGTGTTAATAATATTCCTTTTTTTGAATATACAGTATATCGATATATATCTTTTTTGTTTTTTTTTCTAATGCTTATCTTAACGATTGGTTTAATTCATATCAAAAAGTCTCCGAGTAAAAAAACGAAAAAAGAAATAAGAAAAGGAAAAAAAAACAGAGAAAGAAACCACATAATCAATAAGCTAAACTTCATGAAATAACAATAAATTACAAAATTAATACGAATAACATGATCAATGACCACTCCCGGATCAGGTAGAATAAAGGTGATATTGGGTCAGCACCATTTAGTGACCATTTGTTGGCTCTGATCATGCCACGAAGCGGCATGATCAGAGTCAATCAAATGGTCACTAAATGATGCTGACCAAATATCACTTTTATTCTACCTGAAAACTGTTAAGTATCCCCTAGATAACTGTGTGACGTCATTGTGCGAAGCCAGGAACGGAAGACCTCGATAGTGGTTAGGTTTGAATGTTTAATATTATAAAGAAATATGCAGTTTATTATTAACTCAATCAGCCATAGAAGAGAAAGGAAATTTAATCATTCTTTGTCGTTTTTTAGTAAGAATTATTTATATAACAGTCAATAAAGCTTTATAAATTTTTTAACATATGTATGGATTAGATTTTTGATTTATTTTGTTAGCGTTGATGTGCAACACAATGATTGTACACACATACAAGTATTTATATATTCGTATATACTGTAAGGATGTGATGATTAAAATACAATTTAAAAACGCAAATATTTGTTACTATAATTATTATTATTATTATTACCGACGAGTGATTTAAAGAATTAATATAGCATGATTCAAAAATATAAATACAATCAATTCCTATATTCAAACAATTCATTGTTTATACCAAAAAATACGGTGATTATAAAATAATTTGGGAGGCAAAAAATAAAAAAGAATATCAGATAACAAAAGAACTGTTTACATACAACGCTTTCAAAATCGTAAAACATTCGATTACTTGTTTAGCTCAAAATAGTTTGAGATACTGTATCATATAATCAAACAGTAAATGCGAATTTAGGAAACCAACATAAATAAAATTACAGAGTCGGGTATCGCACTTAAAAATTTACACAAAATACAGGAGCAAATGTTACATCGATGTGAAGATGTAATATACGAAGTTTCTAAATGCATTCATACCCTTGCTTCGCCATAAACATTTATTCAATAAGATGCAAGATTTTGCGTACGAACACCATTTAATTTGCAATATAACTACTGAAAAACCTTCAATATCACTCCGTTCCTGGTATTACACATGCATTATAATTGTAGTACAACATATACACTTCGCCGCCGCTAGGCAATTTACTTGCGGTATTATTTTTACTAAGCATCCCAGCATTAGAAACTCTTAATGATATTTATCGTAAATGAACATTTATTTTGCTATCTGGACTTGAAATATGCATAACAAACCAATATTATTGTACAGTTTAAAAGTAAAACATATTGATCTGGTTTGAAAAAAACTGATAATACATTTTATTTATAGTACAGTATTTAATCTATAGTACTTAATAATTCTGATATATAACTTATAATCTATTTATTAATGAATGTTTATTTTATTATTCGCTTTGACTCAGATCTTGAAAAGAAAACTTATAAAGTAAAGCTCTATTAGAATTTACTTACAAATGCTAACAAGTGCGCTAGTTAATAAGGGAATTCNGGAGGAGTTTGGCCAGGTGTATTCTAATATACAGTATATATATATATTAAATTTATCAACAACTGTTATTGTAAAATATAAGTTAATAAAAAAAATTGTATTTATAATCACATACCAAACTTTTCCACGTGTTAGACGCCGTGTCATATAATGATAACCACAAAGAATTAATGAATAAAAGCCAAAAGATCTATTTCGTCAAAAAACAACACTTACGCTATTCATTGGCATTAGGGTTTCTGTATTATCAATATAAGCCATTCCACTAATGTAAAAATAGTTTCATCAGGAAAGTTGTCGCACAGTAAGACCAGATAACTGGGTGCATTTGATGAATTGCTTAAGCTCCATATTAATTCTAATAAATCGAATATCCCAAGTTCATTTATACTGTCCAGATCATCATCAAGAAAACCTGCAAAAATTGCAATCGATCGTTTATTAAATTTAGCGCACGAAATATCATGTCTATCTGTGAGTTTTTTCACCACTTGCGATATTAGTCCAATTTTGGTTATTTATATCATATTTAACAGCGAATGATTAAATCAAACCACCGAAAATAAATAAATCACTATTGTTTTTACCACTACACGTTGAGGCAACAGAATTTGAAAAACTCCAGTAAAAGTGAGATCATTCCATGGTAATGCTAATAGAGTAAAGGTTGAGAGACATCTTAATAAAAAATATTCAATATTTCATCATGATCTTGATTATATCCACCAGAAAAGTAGAGTTTCTTATCGACAAGAGCTGAGATATGTCATACTCTTGAAAGTGGAACAAAATCAGCAAAAGCAAAAATAAAATTTAAGAGAAAAGCGAAAATATAAAGGCTAAAGTACATGATTATACAATTGCATTGAGCTGAATTTCGCTAAATGAAGTTGTCAGTCTGAAAAGAATCAACATGACATATATAAGAAAATACTGCGTGTATTGTATTTTCTTTATATAATACTGTAATTTAAAATTTTTTATTACATTTGAATAATCACGATTATCACGGGAGAAGTTTGATCATCGATGTGGTTGCAGAAAAAAATGAGCAATAAATTTTTCCTATTTTAAGACCGAATTTTCAAATTATTTAGATAATTATAAATAATAAGTTTCATTTTAAGTTCAAAATCGTCGAAAACAGACTTACCGTCAATGAAATATCAACTGTAGGATGAGTGATCGTTTACAGGATGCTCCAATATTCCAAGAATAGCAGATTCATTTTCAATAAATCCTGATCGTAAGAGAAAAAAAGCGTGCACAACCAAGAAAAAGTTATCATCATACATCCTTTTTATTATCAATAATTTTTAATGATTGTACCATTATTGTCTATTGAACTTTATTATTTAATTAGTTAATCGGACTTTAATAGTTTATGCATAACACTCCGGGCTTGATGCTGGTAGTATAGACAGACGAGTGATTGACATAATCTGTCACAGATTCAGTATGTGCCAAGTATATTACATCATACTAAAAATATTAATTCATATAAAAGGAAAAAAAATAAATAAGTAAAGCTTTCGAATATTTAGTTTTAAACAAATCCTTTTCATTTTTTTTATTATAAATTTCTTAATATGGAATGACAACTTTTTTTTTTGTTTTTTCTTTAAATTCAGCAGTTCTGCCACTATTATGGAATGACACAACTTTCTCGCTTGTGAAATCTTTGATAAAATATTTAAAAACATTTATTCTTCAAAAAAAGTTCTTTAATTGATCGAAATAAATATAATTAATGTTTAACTGCACTTAAAAATTCAAGCGATTCACATAACCAAATTTTAAATATTGGATAACTCATAAAATTTTAAGACAAAATCCTGGTAAAAATATATTTTTTATTATGCAATGTTTGTTTTTTTAAGTGTAATAAAATTTTAACAT
This sequence comes from Gigaspora rosea, assembly GCA_003550325.1. Taxonomy (NCBI): domain Eukaryota; kingdom Fungi; phylum Glomeromycota; class Glomeromycetes; order Diversisporales; family Gigasporaceae; genus Gigaspora; species Gigaspora rosea. The sequence goes on from QKWP01000760.1 coordinate 221,730, forward strand.
ACAATTAAAAAGATTTGTATATGGTATTTTTTTTATCTTATAAACAGTAGTTGATGATATCATTCATGAATACATTCATGAAAGTTTTTAAAAGTATGTTAGCCTTCGAAATTATTGAAATCGTTAATTTAGTGTTTATTCAAGCGAAAAATGATATTACACTTTGCAGAAAAAGAGGAGTTGCAGGCTCAAAAGAAGTAATTTATTATCTACACAATGGTGTGAGTGCGTTCAATGTAGTAATGTAAAAATTGTTTAAATTTTTTAATTATGTGAATTTTTTTACAGTTATGGTTTTTTTATTGATTATGCAATTATTTTATTTAAGTTTATAAAGCAGTTTTATCATATTAACAGTAATTTACACAATTTATATTATTTCGTTATATGCATTTTTATCACTTTTATTTACGCAAATGAACGTTTACAATATAATCATATTATTAATAGTCGTATAATTTTTATTCTTGGTCATATAATTTTATCTTTTTAATTTTCACCAATTGAGAAATAAAGTATGTATGTACCTCATTTCAAAATTTAAGAATGACTAGGTCAATTTAAATTGACCTAAATTGTGAAATGTAGAAAGGTTCGACTATAGGACCCTTTCAGTGGTTCAGACTCTTTTAGCAGTGTTGTATTGTAATGCATAAATAACTGTTCAAAGAAAGGTAAACTAGATGTGGCAGTATCGGATATTGATATGTCATTGCAATTTAAATTTTTGTGTTTATCGAGTAATATATGATGAATTTAAGCTTTAAGCATAAACCTAACCTACATTTTTTTTTTTATTCCTTATATGATAGCTTTATTCAAATGAAGAAATCTATTTACAGAAATATAAATGAGTCCTTTATATGCTAATTTACACAATTTTTTTTTAATAAATGTCAAAAATGTATACATTCTATAATGAAGTTATAAAAAAATTTGTCACTATCAATTTTTAATCAACAAATAAGTTTATGATAAATAAAATAATATAAGTCTGCTCGATACGTAAGTATCGAGGCAGATTTTGTCTTGAATCAACTCGGATTCGGACATGTTATGGTCATATGTAACAGGACCGGGAAATCTTTATTATAGGTCCCCGCCATAAAAATTTTAATTATATTTTTGCGAATCAGATTTTTTTCTAATTAAGCGAACCAGTTTTATGAACACATTTAATAAGTTGATAATAATACGAATCATTGTTTGGTCGGATAGCTTATACAATATTTATGTAATTAAAATGAGAATTACATAAATTTGTCATTATAAGTATATTGGGTTTTGAATTCTGTTATTCGCCAAACAATATAAAATAATGATATACCGTATTTTGCGAAATAACGCGCAGGTGCATTATTTCGAATTTTGGCCCGGATTAAGCTTAATTCGAGCCAAAATTCGAAATTATACCCCTGCGCGTTATTCCGCGAAAATACGGTATATCATAAAACGACTATCGCTATAGTATATTTAAGTCATATGATAAATAACGAATACATAATACTGTAATAATGTAACTACCCCAGTGGCACCGACAGATTTTCACTGATCACGTGAGGATCTACATGTCTTATCCAATAGCGAGTCTCGTTTTGATGTAATAATTAGACAAAAACGTTCGCTTTTTCAGAAATCGCTTATATCACGAAAATTTGCATATAAAACCACTTTTCACGCTCTAACAAAAATTTTTTTAGTGCGTTTGTAAACACTATCATATGACAGATTATTAAATGTTCTAGATTGCAGATCAGTGAAAATTGGTCGGTGCCACTGGGGGTAGTGGTCAAATGTTCGATCGATTGATTGTTCGATGATCAATCAAGGGAAGTAAATATGAGAGTAAGGTACAGTTTAAGTGAATTAATGAGTAAGTATGAAGTAATCGTTGTGTAATTGTTCAAAGTATATTTTAGTATTGTTTAAAAACTTGATTATTTTGATTTTTAATTGTTTAAAAAAAAAAGGGTTAAAACATTATGACGTAATCATCATAATAAATAAATAAAATTACGCAATTCGACTTTATTATTAATTAAATAAAAAAAATCGAGCAATTCGATTTTTATTATTGAATAGTATAAAAAATAAAATTACTATGTCTCGTGGAAGACCTCCGTTGAAGAAATTCGTTTGTACTTCACAAAAATTACAGAAAGCGACAAGCATGGTCGAATGCACCTCGTTAAAAGTGTAACCACTGCGAAGAGAACTATGTTAATTTTAATAGTATCAGAATTTATAATAATAGTTGAGAGACAACATTTCTACGAATTTTAGCTTAGCTTTCTCCTAAACTTTGTTGCATAATTTATAAGATAGAACTGCTTTGAACTTTATAACATTTCTAGAATGAATTAATCTTATCTAAACGATCAGACAGTTCAAGATGTATATATTGGACAAATCTAGCTATACAAGGATAATGGGGCGACACCACTAAATTGCCATATAAGCATATATTTCTCTTGGTACGTACGTACGTACGAGAATGGACATAATGTTTCATTTATTTCACGTACATCCATCAAAATTATATAGCGATAAGCATTAGTGATACTATTCCGGCGCTTTACTTATTTGTGCGAGTGGTACAAACCTAAAAAGGAAATTCAACGTAAAAATAAACCAAGTTCGTGAAATTAAAAATTTAGGGTTAGGGTAGGGTTAGGGTTTTAGCTATAGGGTTAGAGTAATGCCTATTATATGTAAAATTTCATTCCCGTCATTTTTAATTAGTGCACCAAGACAGGTTTATACACTCGTTTTCTTGTATTTTCCCTTTTTACGGTTTTTTTTTGTGTTTTCTTCGCTTTGCTCACGTGTCGGGCTGATCCGGGATCATCACATTTTACGTTCTCCGATTGGCTAATTTCTCTTTTTGGATTTGTATCGTTCGCACAAATAAGTGCACGCCTATTCCGGTTGTTGAATTTTTGTGGCTGTGGCTTCTAAATTTTAAATAATGTTGTATTCCTTACTATTTTTGGCAATTAATTTAAGAGTTTTTAAGAGTAAAACAGGCTAACCATTTCCCTCGCTTATGATTTTTATCCGAAAATGGGTTACTCGTCTTGACTGAAATTAAATGATTACGATTAGACTTGTGTTGGGTAATTCAATTATTTGAATATGCTTTATAAGTGGTTTCATAAGCGGCTTCATAAACAATTTACAATTACATTTCTAATAACCACCATTTAAGGATAGAGTATGCCCCGTGATGATCACACGCGAAATTAGCCGAGTGATTAATTAACAACAATCACATCATGTGTTTTACAGGTGATTTACAATGACAGAATGATCGACACAAGGCACGATATAAATGCAGAAATAATTGTCACAGGTAACTAACTCTTTCCCTCACTCACTGAATTAACTAAGTTAAATTTCTGCCTCGCCTATACGCTCTATACCTCTTATCTCATTTTTCTATTATTATATTTATTATTATTTCCATGATGACAACTAAAAATTATTTCTTTCTATTCTGGACACTCGAAAGCTACATTGATATTTTTCTGCTGATTTTGTTGAGGATAAAGATTAAGTTGATCAAAGTCTTTAAAGCTCACGACGGATTTTATTTTTGCCTAGAAGAAATAAAAGACAATATTAATGCTGACAAATAAGCACGTGACCATGCTAGGAGACTTATAGACAGTAAAAAGGTTAGAGATTTAGATAGTGATGTGATTGGAATGGTATGAAATTTTTTCTAACATGTTCTTATTTATTCTGCTTTAGCATGATTCTAAACAAGCAGAGAAAATCTGGACTAATATGGTCACTAATATTAACGAGTTGGGGGCTCTATTTGAGTTGAGTTCATTAAATTTTTAAATACTTTAACACCAAGTGGAATGCCACCTTATCGTTTGGTTCTAAAAAAAGATGTACCCGTTTATCTTGGTTGCAACGGGCATGGCTACAATAAAGTAAATGGTCCAAACAGAGAAGAAGCTCACGACAGATTTTATTTTTGCCTAGAAGAAATAAAAGACAATATTAATGCTGACAAAGAAGCACGTAACCATGCTAGAAGACTTATAGACATTAAAAAAGTTAGGGATTTAGATGGTGATATGATTGGAATGGTATGAAATTTTTTCTAACATGTTTTTTTTTATTCTGCTTTAGCATGATTGTAAACAAGCAGAGAAAATCTGGTCTAATATGGTCACTAATATTAACGAGTTGGGTGCTCTATTTGAGTCGAGTTCATAGCTAAAAAATACAAATATATATTATATAATCCTGTATTTGATATTTGGTATCAATGTTTTATTTTGTAATAAATGTTAACATCTAGATATTATAAAAGGGATGATAGTTATAATTGATAAAATGCCGTGATATAGATAAATTTTGCAAAATTCTGCGATCTGACCTTTGAATTAAGATCTCGTCATTCCAAAATTCTCGAAAAAATCCACTCACTAATAAAATTAATAGACACATAATCCGTAACCAATCAAACCATTAAAATCATTAAAATCATGCATAAAATTTTCTAAAATTGATTATCACGCTTCGATTTTGTTTTATTTTTTTTCTCAACAAACGTTCTTGAACCTTCATTTTCTTTATAATAACTTAAAACTTTTACTGCCAAGCATCTGTTTGCAATGATGAATCTGAGAGATCTATCGAAAATTTTATATACTTACAAGAAGCTTGCAACTGTGTCAATAAGATTGGAATGATAGCTCTTAATGACCACGATATTTGACTTGTCCTCAGTAAGAGTGAGCTGTATCCTCTGCAAGTGTTAACATAAAATCTCTAAATAACGCCAGTGCACACTATTTCATGAATTTACAGTAAGATATTTAAATTCCTGTGCTTTTGCGCCTCTTGTTAGGAAGAACATCACTCATGTGCTTTGGCTAAATTAGGCGTAGATAGTGAGTGTTCTACTAGTTAATACAAGGAGTTGATTGTAGTATCTTAAATTCTACATCTAAAAAATTATTCTGATTTTAATTTCATCTGATAGGAATTTCAAAATGCACTACTTATTAAGGTGTTTCAAATCTAAGGTTCAGGTTTCTGATTTCAAATTAAAATTAATGGCGTACTAATTTTGTCTATAAATCCTCTTTTTTTATTTGCAAACATGTTTATATAATAGGATATAATATACATCATCAAAAAGTTTGTTTATTTTATTTCCAGATAACTCCTTTTTCAATGTTGTTATAGAACGATAGTTTATTATAGTACCTTATTATTTTATTATTTTTATTATTATATTTTATTATTATATTGTATTATATTATTATCTTGAGAAGTTAGAATAGTTGATACCGCTTATAACGCTTATAACGATTATCACGCTTATAACGCTTATAACGCTTATAACAATTATCACGCTTATAACGCTTATGACGCTTATAATGCTTATGACGCTTATAACGCTTATGTTGCTCTTGTAGATTATAGTGTTTATCATTGTAAATTAACACTGATAATGCTTATTCTAAAATGTATTTAAAGACACAGAATTTTCCTTAGTCAAACTAGACCAAGACACTCCACTTCTCTTATACTTAATATACATCTTGTACTGGGATTTCTTAGGAACAGAAACCTAAGGATAGCCCTAT
>QKWP01000761.1:0-31831 GCA_003550325.1 Gigaspora rosea
GACAAATCCCAAACTATAGTAAGTCGGGATTTTGCCAACATGTATAACCGCATCCCAATCAACCAATCGAATTCTAAGATCAGGTGTAATGTTACACATTTGGAAAGAGTCAAAACAAACGTTCATTTTGCCAAAAATTGCTTCTAATTTAAAATTTTACATAGAAAACTACTATTCGGGTTCTAACAAAAAAAATTTCTTGCTAAATTTTGACATACTATAGCCTTCTTTAACCTCTAGCTTCACGCTAACCCTAACCTTAATCGCACAGGTTTATTCTTATAGAAAAGTTGTTTTGATAGTCATATTACACCTGATCTTGTTTATGGGTTACAGTAATCTACGGTTACAAAATGATTAATCCATTTTTTTATTTTATTTTAGCACTTTACAAGAACACCAACTTTAACTTCTTTGGCACTTTGCAAGAAAACCAACAACTTTTTGGCACTTTGCGAAAATACCAATTTGGCACTTTGCAAGCCAATTCAGACTTCTAATACTTTGCAAAAACATACATTGACTTCTCTAGCAATTTAAATATCCAAGAATGCTTTAAAGAAATAAAGATTTAGTTAGATGCAAGTTTTTGCAAGTTTTTGTTTTTTTTTAATTTTTTTTTTATTAATTTATTTTATTTTATCATAGCACTTTATAAAAACACAATTCTTACATTCTAGCACTTTGCAAGAAAACCAACAACTTTTTAGCACTTTGCAAAAGCACCAATTTGGCACTTTGCAAGCCAACTCAGACTTCTGATACTTTGCAAGAACACACAACTAATTTCTCTAGCAATTTCTAAATTTTTAATAATACAAAAAAAGATTTAGTTAGGCACAAGTTTTTACAAGTTTTTGCAAGATTTTGCAAGATTTCACTTTATTTATTTTTTTGTTTAACATTTTTTATTCTTTTATATATATATATATTTTTTTTTTATTAATTTATTTTATTTTGGCACTTTGTGAAAAACACAACCCTTACACAAATACTACTATGAAAACTGCTTAAGAATACTCTAACTTTATAAATTTTTGTTAATCAATAAATTTATTTTTCAAATTTGAAATATAAAAATAAATTTATATAATCAATTAATACTAAATTAACTCATTTGGTATATATTATTTGCTTTAATTTGCTCTCTAAGCAAAGTTTTTAGAAATACTGATCCATACTAATCTTTTTTACAAAAGATATACAAAGAGTTAAAAAGTATTATAATGCAATTTAAAAAAATTTTATTATATAAAACCACAAGTTGCCAATTGATAATATGGTTTTTTATAGTAAGGGTTATTTTAAAAAATTTTTTTATGTTGTATAACTTAGTAATCTTTAAGCCAATCAAATTGAATGTCCACTATACTTAAAAAATATAAAGTAAGTTTTATTATTTTTTTTTTAGAATATGGTTGTTTTTTTTAAAAAATGGTTGTTTTTTTTTAGAAGATATTTGTTTTTTTTTTAGAAAATGTTGTATAGTTGAATAGTAAATTTTTTTTTGAGAACAAATTTATATTTCAAAAAAGATAAAGAATACTAAAATTTTTATTTAGTATTTGAAATATAAATTATATATACCAATATAAAAAGTATTAACAAAAAAAAAGTTACTATAATAAGTTCATATGAATTGTTCAGAGTTATATAAGTTGTACTTATTAAATCTAACTTTGATTAAAATTTTTTTGTCTATAAAATAAGATATTAGTAGAATATACTGTTTTAAATAGAATTGTCTGTAGATTTATTATTTGTAAAATAAGTTTGCCAGTAAGTTTTAGTAATTACTAACTATATCTGTTATTCATATTTAGCAGTTCGATTGACAAATCTAAACTAATCTAACTTTAGTAATTAATTATTCGCTTCTATAATACAAGCTATTGTATTAATTTCTATAACAATAAGTATGATAGAATTGAGCTATTGTTTCAAGATGACAGTAGGTCAACAGACTGCTACACATTGGTGATCCTGGTTTCAACAAGAGAATCCAGTATATGCAAGGGAGAAGATAGGTATAAAATTACTGAATTAGGAGTTTTAGTGTGAACTTTGAGATAGCACTTACGTAGGTAACTATATATACATAGATAATATCATGAAGTGTGAATGTTCTACAAATTTACTCGATTTTGGATTGACACATCGATTTTGTAATGCAGATCACGAGACCACTGCAATATAATAAACTAATGATAACCAAAAGACCCGAGTATATTATACAGCAGTGGGTCTGTGACGCGAGCAAAAAATTTTTAAGCATTTACACATTTCACACTTACAATAAGCAGTCTAAAAATTTAAAAAAATCTATATTTAATTAATAGAGATCTTGTGCTTTGCATCGGGTATTTTGCAATGGGGGGTATTGAAAAAGAAGGGTCCTTTGGTCAGTGCACTACGGTACTTATTAATAATTACATTAATATTTGCATTGATATTTATAAGTTTATTATGACCAAGATTTAAGGCAATCAGTGTGGTGTTCTTGCAGTGTGCTTTTATTAACTCGTTTATTTCTTCTGATCCACATTTATGAGACAGATCCCATTTAAAACACTTTCTTGAACTTCAGCACTATGTGGGATGTTTTTGAGAATTTCTTCACGAAATTCCAATTATTTGAAACATTTACCTTGCCTAAGATATCCAAGTGATTTATTTATTTTCAAATGTTTTTTAACTTGTTAACTAATTTCTGATAATCCAATTTCATCAGCTGCGATGCTGTGATGAAAATTCGAAGAGGCTGACATCATTATTATTGGAAAAAAGTCCAGTATAACTATTTGAATAACAAGATTTCAATTTAACGTCATAGAAATTTTTTTATTTATATATTTTATTAGTTTACAGACAATTGTATTAAATTGAATCTAAAAACATAAACATCTTATAAGAATTTCAAACACAGGTGAATAAATATTTGGTTTATCAAAAATTATAAAAACTTCTCTCCTTGCCCATTGTGATGATAATACTGCTTTATCAGACATGTCCTATGTAATCACTGAAGTTATCAGTCGAGTCTTTAGTAGATGATTAATCAATTATCATCTACGACACAACTGATAACTAGTACTTAAAGTAATCAGATCTTTCCGATAAGATAATAGAATGTCTTCAAATTCTTTAATTTTGGTTTTCACCAACTTTAATTTTATATCAAAATCTTGAAAGCTTTCAGTTGAAAAATTTTTAGTTAAACTTTGAATAAGTTCGTTATTCATATTTGTGAGTAAAATAATGAATAGAAAATGATTATTTTCTTTTAGAGTTATGTAAGATAAACTTCAATTACATATTATAAGCTGTTGAATCTATGGCTATTTATTTGTCACATTAAGCCATTGTTTCATTAACTATAGCGAAGCTATGGATGTCAGCAAGCATCTATCAAATAACATTTTTTCGTCATTTTTCTATTAATGTCTCAATTTATGCCGTTTTTAAATTTACATATATAAATTGTAAATTTAAAAATTGCGTATATTATTTTGCAATTGGTGAATTCTGTAAAAATTTATAAATATAGATATTACATATTTAAATATGAATTTTTGAATTTTGAATAAATTCTATGTCAAATTAAAGTTGCATAAAAAAAACTTTGTAAACAATAAATTATTTTTATGATTGTCGTGTAAAAAGTATCCTCATATAGCGAATTGTAAACTGTTTTTTCAATAACAAGATTCAGTGCTGCAGTAGTTTTTTTGCAATAAAAGAAGTAGATTTTTTTTGATTCCCAATTCTTAAGTTTTTTTTTTAAAGTAAAAAATGTCTATTGCTCGAAAAATTTCCAAATCGTTGAATATTTACTTTATTTACGATGATACAGTAATTTACTGTATCTATTAGAAAATTAAACAATTAATTATATCAGCTAGACAAATTTGTGTCCCTAAATTTGTCTCTAGCTTTTTTAATTAAATGAGATTCTTCAACTCTATTCCTATAAAGAATTTCAAAAGTATGAGTACTCAATATTTAAAATTCTAGTTATGTAACCCCATGCTTATTGATGTCATGATGTGGATTAAGTAAATAGAGCATATGTAGCTAGTGAGTAATGTTTTGTTGTATCTTTTGCTTGCTGTTGCCCATCCAGCTTTATCAAAGAGTGTGTAATAGTATACCTCATATAAATTTCGATAGAAGTTTGCTTACCTAGAAGGAATAAAAGTTAATCAAGAACGGTTTGCGCTTCTAAAGAAAATGAAAAGGTGTGGGAATAGCAGTTAGAATATGCTACGAATAGATATTCTAAAGGGTATTCAAAGATAAAATTATGTTATAGTGTACAGGATTTTCTGACAAAAGAAATGTGTTTGAATAGAATTTGGAATCTTCGAAGGTGATTTTTCATGTAGAAAAAGTTTTGAAATTCTTGATGGCGATTATACAGCGATCATTGAAAATCGGTGGGGATAGATAGTATTGATAGAATATGCAGCCTTAGTTGCTGAGATCGAAATGGAATTGGTGGTAAAAGGTCGAAGTTGTGCATTTATTCATTATTAGAAATCCTATGTGTCGTATGGGTTCGTAATTGGGCTCTCCCTACTGCTAATATAACTCAATTGCATAAACTTTTAAAAATTGTTATATGCCAATATATCTATCAAAAATAATTAATTGAGCGTAGTCGTAGTCATATTTTACTATTGAATTAATGACGATTAAGCATTACCATTTTTCATATATTTAAATCAAATATAAATAAAAAAAAATCAGGTTCAAATAAAATTATTACAGAATTACAAATATTAAATGCTTTGAAGTTTATGCTATTTATTGTTAATCAGTGTTGAAGGCAGAAATCTTGGCTGGTATAACAGAACAGATAACTACCAGCCACCAATCTCATGATATACCCAATGTTGAGAGGCTGTACGATTTGGCAAGGTGGGTATATGGTGAGTCCACAAAACAGTTTTTTTATTAATAAGGGACAGGGAAACCAAGATCGGTTTCTAATTATTATTAATACTAATTTTTCTCACTCTTTGATATCATTGAATATGGGATTCTTAACTTTTACCAAGAATCACGCTATTTCGAATATTTTCTTGATCTTGCGTTCAATATTCTTCCCGATTTAGCTAATTTCATTTAATCGATAGGAACCAGTTTTCCAACGGGCGATCATGGTACTTCCGGCAAAGTCGTCGTTACGTGCATCCGACCGATCCATTTCTACCGCTAACATCGTTTACTGTAATTCAAAAAATTTAGATAATAGTGCTACAGTAGGTGTAGTTTATTATTTTATCTTATAATTCACCATAATTGTTTTCTTTAAGTTTTGTCATCGCCGATTTCCCAGCAAAATGATTCCATCAATTCAAGAAATTTTTGGTTAATGAAAGTGCTTCCGCAAAAATCACTAACTCTTTTGGTAATCTCTCCCAACTGACCGCCTGCCAATAGTTAAATCGACAGTTCCACCACCGCAATCCATTATCATAAAGATTGCTTGTAAATATGAAAAGAGATTACAGAACTTAATAATTGTTCATATAATACATATATGATTGTTCTTTTAACCAATTTTTCATACAATAAATGGCAACCGCTTCCGCTACAAAAATAAAATATATAAATAAGTCAAAATAATTTATCATCGAAATAGCATAACAAAAAGGCTAATAAAAATTATTCGTACATTCTGTAGTAAACTGAACATTTGTTGTAACTTTGCTTTTAATTAAATCTGCTTCGTACATGCATTCTTTCATGATCTTTGCCTTCTCGAAGAAATCAGCCAGAACAGTAAGAACAAGTAAAACCTGATTCAAAAAATCTACAAATGGCCATGCTCTTTCCATCATGTCTTTTATTAACTTCAATTAAAAAATTAAATTAAATTATTTAACATAAACATTGAGATTGATAAGTGTAAATTTTTGTTACATTGCCTATTTCCTGAAAATAATTAGTAAGAGCAGTGTCATTAATCACCTGATTATTTTTTATCAGAGGCCTACCCCCCTCCCTCTTCCTTAATATATAAATAGTCAGGTTCTTATATATTATTTCAACTTTTTTTACCCCCCTCCCCCCCTAAAAAATCACCTGATTTTTGTTACTCTCCTAACAACTCTCGTTTTAGAAATTGGAAGAACTAGTTTAAGATTTTCAGGCAAGTCACCCAAATGTAGCTTGAGATGCTCTATAGTCCGGAGTCGATATCGCCATCCTTCCTCTTTCTAGGTCTCTGAGCTAGAGCAGGATATCTCTATAATTTACTGTATCATAATTGTGATCGGTATATTTAATAGCTGTTAGGGTTTTTAAATGACCTTTTAATCCAGGTCAAGTTTCATTGGTAATTATTTCTTTAGTTTTTGTATGACAAATGATATCTATCTTATTAGATCTATATTATTAGAAAACATTAAAAAATAATCTTAATAACAAAAATATTACCGAATATGTCGTTCCCAAAATCTAACAAAGCCATCACCACCAAAATCAATAGCATAACTACTTTTGCTTCTGTCTTTCTTTACTTAAAAATCTATACCTTTTAATCTAACAACTGTTTCAAAGACATTTCTAAATCTCCTCCCTCGCACACAACCTTTTCAACTTCTGCAAATCCTTTGAGTATACATGCGATAATTACCAAATCCTATCACAACACGAATAGATTATCCTCTCTCAAATATTTGCCATTTTTCAAACGACGTAATTCTATATACTTTTGCTTTGATATCAATAAAGTTTGTAAATTTTAAGCTTTTATTCACTTATTAAATAGTATCACAGAATGTAATAAGACATCGCAGACTCAAGTAATAAGTGACAAGTAATATGTTTAGACAAGTGTCTGCTATACTACTGTACTATGAACAGATATGGTTTAATTAATGGTTTAAAGAAATCATTTAGGGCGTTCTTGTCAGGCCCACATCTTATTTCCATATTTGTACACAATGAGACAAAGCCATTTGTAAGAAAAAACAAACAACAACTAAAATAAAGCTAAAAAAGGAATTATATGGGGTCTTTGCTAGGAAAACCACAGTTAGAGACTATTTAGATTTTGACAATAAAATTTGAAATTGCTAGCTATCTATTAATCCAATTTGAATAAACTTTTTTTTTATTTTATAAGCTATTTAAGCTTTATAAAATAAAAAAAAGTTTATTCAAATTGGATTAATAGATAGCTAGCAATTTCAAATTTTATTGTCAAAATCTAAATAGTCTCTAACTGTGGTTTTCCTAGCAAAGACCCCATATGTTAAAATTTGCAAATTTTCAGTGCCGCATAATTTATCTTTATCTGGTAAGTCTAAGTAAACACTGACTGAACATTATTTCTATTAAACAAGGTTCTCAAAAATCAAAAGAAAATTAGAAGCAGTAGCTATACTTCGTGAATTAAAAGTTCATAGTCCATTTATTCATAATTTCATTTTTATTTCATAATTCAGGTAAAATTTAAATGCTTATCATTCATGTCACTTTGTTCTCTTTAGTCGTCGATACCAAATCCTAATAACGAGACCAATTCTCATCTTATCAATCTTATTAAAGAACTCTCATCAGAAAATAATCAACTAAAGTCAGAAATTAGTGAATACCGTGATCTAGTAAGCAGTTTGCAAAATCGGATTGAGGATCTTGAGACAGCAAGTGTGGCAGGCTATCTTTCTCATGGTAGCTGTGTTACGTCAACATTTCAACCGCATGATGAAATGGGTGAAAATCAACCTAGTTCTGTTATGTTTATGGAAACAATTGGAGATACATCCAATAATATACCTGGTACTTCCGCTCAATCAATTAATGCATATATGTCACCTGTTTTGTCATCTTCGTTTGGTCCTGGTTCATATAACACGTTCAATAGTTTGGCCGTTGATTCTTCTGTCCATTCTCCTGTAGGATCAGTTGTCTCTTCATCAATGTTATCCAATTCGAATCCCCTTCATCATCATTACCATTATCACCATCATCACTATCATGGCGAAAATAATGATATTGTACAAGGGAATGTATTCTGTGAGCTGGAAAAATGCTATAAAAAACCAAGATCAAAATCAAAATCAAAAGGACATAAAATCCTATATAGCACAAGAAAGAGCAAAAGAGCAATTCCTAAATTCGATAAAAAGGTTGAGGACCAACTGAATGATAAAATATTGCCCATTCCAATATTACAGAAAAGAAATACATCAGATCGGAGAGCGATGACAGTGCGTCAGATTGATGTTATAATAGTCCCAATAAAGAGGTCTGTACTCCTCCTACAAATGTTAATTTTTGACATTTAAATAATTTATTTACGTTATAATCATCTATTTAACTTTTATTATTATTAATTATTATTATTATTACAGTCGCACCTCCCTAAGTGCACGCCCCCTAAGCAGTGTTGTCACTTGGATGTTTTTTGGACATTTTGGGCATTTTTTCAAATTAAAATTACTTAAAATTTTATTAAGATAATCTATTTTAATTTTTTCACCAATGAGTCCAGCACCTAAAAAAATATATAATTATATATTTTTTTAAATTACTTTATTGATTAGTTAAACATGGGACATAGACTTGGACGATTTTGAACAAGCTTGGACGTTGGACAAAAAACATAGTATGGACATGTCCAAGTGACAACACTGCCCCTAAGTGCATAGTATATGAAAACCCTCTTTAAGTGCACGCTCCTCTTGGTCCCAAACAATATAACAATTATAAATTTTAACCCCTCTAAATGCAAACCCCTCTAAGTGTACATTTTGCCTTTTTTCACTATGGTCCCAAGGGCATGCACTTAGAGAAGTGCGACTGTATTATTATTATTATTATTACTATTATTATTATTGCATCCCCAAATTGTCATTATTTAGGGAGATGACATAACCAACGAATCAAAGTGCTACCATTAAAAAAGGTGGCATGACTAAACAAAAGATTTTTCATACTTCTTCAGCAAACAATAATAATTCAGAGAAAAGACCGAATGTTTCGTTGTTATCTGCTGGTCTTATGAGGTTAGCTGCAGAAGAATCCAATATAATCAATCAAGAACAAGAACAAGGAAGAGAAAAATCTCCAATGAAGAAAGCTTTTGAGAGAAACACAGTTTAGAACAGATCTTCATTAATTCATGCTTCGAAACGACTCAATTTGGCCAAAGTATCACCGGCTACAACTTCAGCTCAACCAACGCAATCATCTCCATTGGCTGTTCATCGGCGTAATGCTTCAGGTGTTAGTACTATGGCAATTGAAGATCCTCAATCTTCTAGTTCACCTGCTGTTGCTCAAAAATCTAAGGAATTACAGACGAAGCCTAGCATACCGGCTTCAAAAATCCAAGATTTGCCATTCTTGGGCCCAAAGAATGTAAAACTATAGTGGAAACTTGGCGTGCTTATGTTGCTCAAGAACAACAACAAAAGAGCACTAGTGTAGAAAATGCTGGACTTGGTAATAATGTAAAAATTGAAAATCAATTGGTTGCTAATAATGATAATAATTCCGCTATTATGAAAGGCAAAATTTGGAAGGATATGCCCAATTTTCTAATCAAAGTATTTGTTGAAGAAGTTTTTGGTGGATGAGACTAATCTTTCTGCTGCCGAAGATGCTGCTTTTGCTCATGAAGTTCAAGATGGATTAACTGCCTCTGATACCAAATCGGCACATTCTTGTCAGGCTTCTACTTCAACTCATTGAGCACATATACAATTGTACATCAATACTGGTGTTAACAGATCTAAGCTCGAACTTCAATTTTCTGAATCTCTTCAAAATCAAAATCTTTATCAATTACTGTTTAACCTTGCCAGCCATATTATGGATCGCATGAAAGGCACAGATTTAATGGCTCTTAATCATAGATTAAAGAGAACATTTGATATTTTGAAATTGACTAATTTAAGTAATAGTTTGATTGAAATATTCTAAATGATGTTGAGAATTTCAAAAACCAGTTCAGATGGGTAGAGGAACTATGCAACAATGATGAAATGAAAGCAAATCCGAAAATGACTTTTAATAATTTGAATAGTTCCGAGCATGATAAAAGTCAAAAGGAACTTTTTATGTTTTCACCTGAATACTTCTTACCACTAGTGCATCTTTTGCAAGATCTTTTAAATGAGATAGGTAAATTGCGTATAATAATTAATGATATTCAGATATCTTATATGCAGAAAGTAGAAAAAAATTGTCGAAAAGATAAAGAAGAATTTGGTACGAGCATTTTAAGTGGAAAAGATGACGAACAGATCAGGAGAAGAGAAAGAGCGCACAGTCAAAGTAGCGATAGTGGTTTTGGAGCATATCTTATTTGAGTCTTTGGAGGAGTAAAAGAAGCTCAATCTGTAACATCTGTACGTCATCATAACTGACGACTATCAGTAGACTTCTTGCACGATCGTGATGTTTCTGTTGGTAGTATTGACACTTTTGCTAAGGACAATTATTACATAGACCGTAATTTGGAGTCATATATTAGGACACCAAATACTCAAAGAAATTATAAAAGAAGAGAGAGTAATGATTCATCGGTTGGATCAATTTTAAGACATGGTGTGATTTCATTATTTGGCAGATTGGGTGGCAGCACTTCTGGAAAGAGTAATCAGAAGATCGATAGAACTGATAATTTAGTAAACATCAAAAGTGGAAAAATGAAATATGTAAATGCACTAGCTAGCCGTAGTATTAGCGACATCAGCAAGACATTCTATCAAATAGTTGACACATTTGTAATTCAGATAGTTTGTTGACTAATATATCAACAATGCCCATAATATCTCTGTCTTCGACACCTATTCAGTATACTGGATTAGAGGCTGCATGCATGTTTTAACCACAACATACAACTGTGCCACCACCAATAACTACGACACCAAGACAATTAAGAATGTCAGCTGACAATAGCGATCTGCAGCAACATTTAGTAGCAACAATACAACCAAATAATATTACAATGAGAGATCGTAATTTTGATAGTAATTATAATGAATCAATATGGGACAAATTCTTTGGCATTAAATAGGATTTGACAAATTGTTTTTTTAAGGACCTTTTATTCAAAAAATTATTACAATATATATGCATGTTTTTATTTCATATATATGTAAATAAGGAGGGTTCTATATAGAAAACTTTTTTTAATTTTTGATAGTTGATGTAATCTTAGCAACAACCATTGAAGAATGACACGCATATATTTAAATGTGTAGAACGAATTACTGTACATTATTTTCTTCAAATGTTTTAATATGCAGTATAATACTTTGAACATATTTGTAATTAAAACACTATATAAAGTAGTTCGCACTTCAAATTATATTTATTTACAATAATATAAAATTACAAAAATATAATACAAATTATAAGATAATACTAAGTCTAACTATATAACTTCAAAAGATTAAATTTCTTCAGTTAGCACCAAACCAATTGACGAGAGTTTGAATGTTTATTTTATTTTATTTTTTTTTAAAGTTAAAATTAGATTTAACTTATAAAAGAAATAAAACAAAACCAAACTCTAAACGAAACGAATCTTTGACCTAATAAATATTTAGAATTTGTAAGTAATCGAAGAGACCCTTGGGTGCCCCAGAAGATGCCTACTGTCAACACTTGGTAGTGAGAGACTATGCACTGAAAACTATCCCAACGGATTATCCCAACAATATATCCCAACAGTCTTCAAACAGTCTCTCCCAGATGAACCACGTGTATCCACTGTGTTTACTACCGCATGAATCCAGGAACGCTTAGAGGCGGTATGTTAATATATTAACAGGAGATCATTACTTATTTTATAATAGTAGCATATTAGCGAGTATGAGTAAAAATGTAAATAGGAAAAGAAAATGTTTTTTTTTTTGGTAAAAAAAATGTACATAAATATCATAAAAAAGTGATACAAATAAGAAGTGTATAAGTGAATATGTGTAGTGTGAATAAAAAGTGTAAGGAGTTGAGTAAGGCAAAAAAGATCCTTATATATATCTCTGTTTTTTGATGCGTCTATTGTAAATGTTGACATAAATGAAAAAATTACGTAATTCTGCATATTACCTAAAAATAACAAACCCATGAAAGATGCACCAATCAGATCTTTTCTAGTAATCGACTCCAATAAGATCTCTGGATTAAATAAACGTAATCATATTTTTTTAAAAAACTTCTAATAACTCAAATTTAATTTATCAAAAAAAATTTCTTGCAAAATTTGAAATAAGTATGCTAAATTTAGGCAATAACTATAACAAATGTTTGTAGACAAGTTGATTAGTTTAAGTTAGGATTGGTCTGACTTATAGTTTAGTGCTGGCTAGATGTAGGTTGTTGGTTATTAAAGATTATTAGGGTTCCAAACTGGATTGAAAATCTCCAACCGTGACCCGTCGGGTAAAAACCGATTGGAACTGGTTATCCAAAACCAAAACTGATTATCTGATTAAAAACAGATTACCTGATTCTAATCAGGTAATGCTAATCGGGTGACCCAGATACCCGATTACCTATATATTACAGTGCATTTGTAAAAATAATTTTGTCCCCAAAACTTAAATTTGAGGACAAAAAATTAGTTAAATTTGACAAGCGCGCCGTAATGAGAAATATCGTTGCAGGTCGATATAATAAAAGAAATTGGATTACCCATTTTTCAACGAGTGACCCGTTGTGTTATATTAATCTGGTTGGCATATTTAAACCGGTTTGTTAAAATTGCGATCCGGTTGACGTTTTTTTCGGTTCGGTTGATCGGTTGAACAGTTAACCGGATTGAATGTTGGAACCCTAAAGATTATATAATAAAAATTACTAAATTTAAACACTATATATAAATTTATTAAACGAATATTGAAATAATAAATATTAAAACACCTTTATTACCTTACTCCTACCTCACCTTTCTTCATTAAAATTATAACTATAAAATGTAATTATTAATTGATTAATAAAGAGTTAGAGGATAGACCTAGTTGTATAAAAAAAAAAAAATAAAAAAAATAAAACACCTTTATTACTATTGTTGGTGGCTAGGCTTGTTGTTATTTTTTTTTTAAACCCTTTTTTATGAAGGGATGCCAGGAGGCGTAATTTTATTATTTACTTAATTTTATGGGGCCTTCTAAACCAGGTCCCTACATACATTTGTAATGATCTACATATATGCTAACTATTCTAATGTTTCTACCGGATTAACCTGGTAATGTTTAACAATTTCGACTGGAATTTCTCCCAAGATATTTTAATTTAACTGGAATCTCACTAGTAGTGTCTTCTTGGCAACCAGAATTTCACCAGTAGTGTCTTTTTGGCAACCAGAATTTCACTGGTAGTGTCTTCTTGACAACCAGAATTTTGCTAGAGGTATTCAATTTCAACCAGAATTTCACCAGAAGTTTTTTAATTAGAAGCATCACTCATAAAAGGTGGTGGCTAAATCTTCAATCGTAATCCTGGCTCAGTTCGTCTGTCTCATGATCTTGTATAGTTTTTCTTGTTCTCAGTAGGGTTTGAACACTGTTCGAACTAGTGACCTTGTGATTGTGAACCTGGAAGCACAACCACTATGCTATCGACCTGCAGGCACTTATTATTTTAAATAATATATAGATATATTTTATAAATTTTTTAAAAAAAGTAAATCTAAATATTAAGGCTCCAAACCTTAACAGTTCCTGTTCCCTAGTATAATCAAAATTATATTTTATATTGAAACTATAATCAATATTTTATAATCAATTCTTAATATAAAGCCATATAAAATTAATTTTTTTTGGTTCTCATAACATAAAAAAAAAAAGTGACCCGACAGGCCGGACTTTTATTTAAAAATTTTTAAAATTTTTTAAATTATAAAATTTAAATTTTAATTTTATTAAAAAATAATAACCCAGCATTATAGTATTAAATACTAAAATAAATAAAGTAATGACCCGCTTACTTGGACTTTATTTAAGAATTTTATATATAAAAAATTTAAATTTTATAAAATTTTTTAAAAAAATTTTTTGAAATTCCATTCAGCTATTAAAATATATAAAAAATTTTTTTCGAAAAATTTTTAAAATATGACCCGACCAGGTTATGAGAACCAAAAAATTAAGTTTATATGGCCTAATATCTAGTTAGAAAATAAAATAAAGTAAAAATTAGCCTCTTTGTATTTTTTAAATGAAATTTAAATACCATTTAGCTATTATTAAGAGACTATATTAAAATATATAAAAAAAACTTCCAAGCAATGATTGGGCTCAAATGTACCTTGAAAATGAATTCAGTTTAGATCTTTAAATAGGCTATGACAATTCAATCTATATTCAATAATAGATAGATAAGAATAATTAAATATTAAATGTATAGCAAAAGAAATTTGGCATTGAATTTATATAGATAATAACGTGAATAGTCTTAAAATGCTATATCAAAATTTTTAAAATAAGATACTTCAACTGTTTTGGCATAAAAGGGGATAAACATAAATAGTATAAAAATATGAAATAACAAAAGTTTTTTGTTATAATAAAGAATACTAATTATATTGGTAAGATATGAATGTTAGCTTAGAAATGAAATCTATTTTTTTTATAAAGCATATAGATCTTTATAAATTTTATATACTGTAACTTGCAAAAATCATTATTCTAAAAATTTTTTGATATTACACTTAGACCATTATGCATAACTTTATAAAAATAAAATATAAATTTTTAATTTAAAAAAAAAGGAATTTATAATTTATTGCATAGTGCAATATATTGCACCCCCTATTATAACTATATGGATTATCAATTTGTGTAACAAACAATTAAAAAAATTTTTATTAAAGCAAAAAATAAAATTTAATTAATATTAGGGTTAGGGTTAAGGCCTAGAATAAAGCAGGGATATAGTTTATGCCAAAATTTCATGAGGAGTATTTTTTATTAGAACTCCAAAGGTGGTTTCATAGGCAAAGTTTTTAATTAATAGAAGGGGTGCAATGTATTGCAGGTGCAATAAATTATAAAATCCTAAAAATTTTAAAATTATTTGTCGCGGATGATCGTGAAATTGGATTATCGTGAAATCCACGTGATTTTCATATCCTAAAATTTCTGAAAATCATGTAAACAATCGATCTAATCGATCTACACTACGTAATCAATCGAATTCTATAACAGGTCAGTATGCCCATATGCATTCTTGATATTTATATATAAAGGACCTTCTAACTGTATCAAAAAGGCGACCTAACCCTAACCCTAACCACGAGGCAAAAAAGAGTCGATAAAACCCTAGCCCTAACCATGAGGCAAAAAAGAGTCTATAAAACCACCAACAAAAAAAAAATTTTTGCCTCGTGTTTAGGGTTAGAGTTTATAAAACCACTAATAAAAAAAAAATTTTTGCCTCGTGTTTAGGTTAGAATCTATAAAACCACTAACAAAAAAAAAGGTTTGCCTCGTGTTTAGGGTTAGGGTCGGCTTTTGATACAGTTAGAAGGTCTTTTATATATAGATACAGTATCAAGAATGCGATTTATGCAACATATAGGCATATATTTGACCCCGGTTATAGCATTCGATTATTTTGATTATGTAATGTAGATCGATTAGATCAATTGTTTACACGATTTACAGAAATTTTAGGAAATTCAATGATACGGAGATCACGTGGATTTCACAATAATCCAATTTCATGATCATCCACAACATTATTTAAGTAAAAGTCTGAGCAGGCATGTTATTTTTTTGTCTTATGTTATGAAAACAAAAAATTAACTTTATATGGCCTTATCTCTTTTATAAATTATTAATTTAACAGATAGTAAATATAACTCTGATGTTTTTTTTTTATTAAACCTGGAGGTAATCCAGGACACCGTTGGCATACTTTTATTTAATTTCATTTAAGTTAGTTATACAATTTTTACTGAATCTATTCCTAGGCTATCTTATTATTCTACTTTGTACTTAGTTACTAAGGTACCCTTCATTTGTCACATTGCCACCGGTGGTGTTTTTGGTTTTAGCTCCTATCTGGTCCCTAGTAGTTCATCCTATACCACTTGGTACTTTTCTTCTGTTGTTCCTTTTTGAAGTTTTGGTTTTCCTTCCATTTCAGGTATAGGCAGATGCCCTCTGAGTATCAAACCTTATACTCTTTTTTTATAGGTCAGTACTACTTGCCTTTTTTATAAATCGGTATTACATTGTTCTAATTTAGAAAGCCTCAATTTTATTGACTTTTGTTGTCAAATTTTTCCTTTCTGGTGTCGTTTAACCTTGTAGCTGTATCACACAACCTTGCTCATCTTGTTATAGTTTTATCTGTCATAAACAGAAACTCCTCTCACAGATCCTTCCATTCATGGCCCTAGCACAGTTCTTGTCTTCTGTTGAACTTGAACCAGTGACCTTACAAATATGACCCCATAGTGCCAACTACTACACTATCGACCTAGTATATAACTTTGATTTAAATGCATATCAGATATATAATGTTTTTACATCAAAGTATATTTATAATTTATTCTTATATATTCTCTTTTTTTACAAATTATTAATTAGTACCCAGTAAATATATGTCTAATTTTTTTTATTTTAAAATATATAAGCTATTATTAGAGTTTAATAATTTTTTTTTTATTGTTAAGGTGAGGTCATACCTCTGGACTTTATTGGATGTATATTAATTGTTACAATATATTGCTTACAATGATTATAAGTACCAAGACTTGGACTATTTTATCCATAACTTAAACCTACCAGAGCCTACCATACTCCCATTTATATAGCTAGCCTGGTTTTGGACGTTCCTTTTCTCCAACCAACAGTTAGTATTCACATGTTCACTACTTTTCCCACATTTTCTAATATCATTGCTTTCAATTTGGTATATGTGATTCCATGTAGGTGCTTTCTGCTTCCAAATTGGTATACCTAGTTTCTTACTAGCGTACTTCTCAGAAGTTTGTATCTCAAGCCATGCATGCTTCCGCAACTAGCTGATTTTCCTGTGACTTGGGGACCCAGGATTTAACGTTCTAAATTCGAAAATATGCGAACGACTGTACTTTCTGCTATGGTGGCGATAGGGTCCGAAATGGGCCGGGTCAGACCCGCAAATTTGCGGGTCGGGCCGGGTCGGATCGGGTCTGGGCCTAAATTTTAGACCCGTAAATTGATTGGGTCGGGTTTGGGCCGGGCTAAAAAATACTGGGCCAGGTTCGGGCCGGGCTAAAAAAATACTGGGCCGGGTCTGAACCGGGTATATAAAATACCGGGCCGGGTCCGGGCTTTATAAATAGACCCGTCAATAGAGTTCCAAATCGTTAGTTGAAAAACCAACTAGTTGGCAACTTTTCAACTAATCGATTTAAAAAAAATTTAAACAACTAATCGATTTATTACCAACTAGTTCAATTATGATTAATCGTTAATTACCAACTAGTTGTCAACCAACTAAAACTTATATTAATCAACCAAACAACTATTACTATTAATAGCAATAACATCGGGAAATTATATATATAGATATTGATCGATATATAGCACTTAATCGTTTTATATCGATTATTAAAATATCGTTATATATCGATTAATTGGATAAAAATCGATATATATCTATAATCGATATATATCATTTTTTATATTAAATCGTTATATATCTATAAATCGATTATAATCGTAATTATTTGAAACGATATATGACGATTAGCAGATCTTTAACGATTACATACCCGTTATGAAAATTTCAACCCAAATCACCGGATAAAAAAAAAAAAAAAAAAAAAAAACAAAGTTCAAAATCTCTTAAGCCCATTTGATCCGTAAGCTGCTATAGATTATAAAAATATATTCCACAAAATGAGCAAAAAAACTTAAAAAAAAAAAAACCCGTTTTGAACGATTTTTATCCTCTTTCCCTTTTACCCCTCTCTTACTTTTACCCCTCTCTCTTTTTTACCCCTCTTTTTCTTTTATCCTTCTCACCCTTTTTTTTTTTTATTTTTAATATTTCGAATATATTCGAAATATTTTAAAACGAATTAGTTTTCTTTAATATCAACTATACAACTTACAACTAAACAACTAAACAACTAAACAACTAAACAACTAAACAACTTAACGATTGTCAGGTCACGTGATCCCGTAATCGATTAGTTGCCAACTATAGTTGGCAACTAATCGATTGGCAAAATTTTACCAACTCGGACCTCTACCCGTCAAAAACCCAATAATGCCTGTTTTAGTACAGTCTCTATATAATTAGATATTGCTTTAACTTATTTTTTTACATACCCGGTACTACGAATAAAACTATATTTATTGCTATAACAAAACCTGTTATTTTAATATATATATATCTAGAAAGTATCTACTGTAGAACTTAAATAAAGATATGTGCGTACGTACAGTGCTCAAAGAAACTAAATTTTTTCTATGCTCTTTATATAAACTTTTTTTACTTCTTTTATATGTATATATCAGATTATAATTTCTCGAGATGTGTGTAAAAACGGAAAAAAAGACATGTGAAATTAAAAATTGCAGTAAAAGGATATTGTACCCCTTTTTTTCGTGTTTTTTTTTTTTTTTTGGTTTTTTTTTTTTTTAAAAAAAAAAGAGCAATATCATACACTTGTAGTCTTAGTGAACAATTCAATTTGAACAATAATACTAAAATAAAAATGGATTCGGAAGGTAATGAAAGTATAGGTAGTACGCGTTCTGAACAAACCTTACCTGTAAAAAATCATACACCTATCAAAAAACGCAAAAGGGGTGGTAAAGAACCGTCATGGGTATTCAAAGAAGGACACTTTGTCAAGCCCGAAGATCCTAAAAAAAGTAAGAATTAATAAATTATGTTAAAAATGTATTTATAAATATATATATTTATAAAACAATATAATTCTAGAGGACCGTGCCCAATGTACGCACTGTAAAAATTTTTTTAAACATGATGCCAGTTCGGGAACAAGTTCCTTGATTCGGCACATAAAACAAACAAGATGTAGTAAATACCTTAATCCTGAATCGCAACAACAATTACAGTTGTCTCCATCAGGTGTTTCTAATTACAAATTTTCACAAGATAAAAGTCGTGAAGATCTGGTGGATATGATCATAATGCATGCATACCCATTTCACATGGTCGAACACAAGGGATTTTTAAAATTTCTTAAAAATTTGCGACCACAGTTTAAATTAATATGTGAAAAAACAATAAGTGCGGATTGTAAAATTCGTGTTGAAGAGCTTACAACAAAAATTCGTATAATGATACAGGAAGCACCCGGGCATTTAAGTTTTACAACCGATCTGTGGACCTCGAACCAAAATCTTGGTTACATGGCAGTTACATGTATGTATTTCTTCTATCATGTATTCATTTTTTCTAGTCACTTAATTATATGTTTTTATTAGGCCATTTTATCAATAAGGATTGGAATCTTCGGAAGGTAGTTTTAGCATTTAGATTAGTTCCTGCACCGCACAGTGGAATTGCTATTAGTGATACGTTTTTGCAGTGTCTTGATGATTGGAACATTACGTCCAAAGTAAGTGTTTTATAGATGGTTTTTATTTGTACAGTATATGTTATTAACAAATTTATTATTTTATAGATGATGGCAATTACGTTAGATAACGCATCCAACAATGATGCCGCAATAACCAATATAAAACGCAGGCTTGACGAACAAAATATGCTCGTTGCAAATGGAAATTTACTACATCAACGTTGCTGTGCCCACATCTTGAACCTCATAGTCACCGATGGACTTAAAATGGTTAAAGATGTTGTGAACAAGGTAAGTAAATAATTTAGTCTTTCTAGGAGTTGACATACTTACTCATCGTTGATATTATAGATCCGAGGTTGTGTGAATTGGATTCACAGCTCTCAACGTCGTCAACAAATCTTCGAGGATTATATAACCGGGTTTTGTGAAGAACTTGTTTCAAGTCAAAGGCCAGCTCTTGATGTGATCACGCGTTGGAACTCGACGTACATCATGTTGGCGTCCACCATCCCATATAAAAGTATATTTGATCGTCTTACATACCGGGATACCAGTTTTGAGCCAATCGCACCGTTCGAAGAAGATTGGGAAAAGGCAGAGAGCCTCTGCAGTTTCTTGAAACCGTTTTATGAAAGTAAGTAATATTAATTATATCTTGGGTAGTTTGGTATAAGTGAAATTTTGCAGTAAAGTATAATCGGCCGCTTATGCGGCCAATTATACTTTACTGCAAAATTCCGCTTATACCTAACTATCCAGGATATAACTATTACATATTGCTTTGAGCACAGATTAATGATATTATACTTTTAACACAGTTACCGAAGTTTTGTCCGGAAGCAAATATTCTACAGCAAACATTTTTCTTCCTCAATTGTTAAAAGTTAGAGTACATCTTGAACGAAACAATACTAATTTAGATCCTTTTCTTTATCAAATGGCCAAGCCAATGCAATCTAAATTTGATAAGTACTGGGCGGATGCGGGTGAAATGCACTGTATTGCGTCAGTTCTAGATCCTCGTTATAAGATGTCGTTTCTAACTCATTTATACAAGGAGAAAATGAACTTGTCATGTATTGTAGCAGAGGAAAAGTTGATTTCAATTAAATCAAGGTTAGAATATTATTGTTTTTGAATTTAACCTTCGTCAAGGCAGATCGTTTTAACTTAGCTTGTGTATTATTCTAATAATTATCTATTATTGCAGAGTTAAAGATATCTACAGGTCAACTTATATGCAGCATACAACCAATACTGCAATAAATAATTTTTCGGATCTTCAAGATGAAGAAATGGATGATTTCGATGCCTTTCTTAGTGCCAATAATACTAAAGTTGGAAATGAATTTGATGAACTTGAGCGGTATCTTGCCGATCCGCTCTTCCCCCGTTCTCATTTAGAGCCATTCGATGTTCTAGCTTGGTGGAAAATAAATGCTCCAAGATACCCTGCCGTGTCATCAATGGCAAGGGACATCCTTGCGATTCCAATAACTTCAGTGCCGTCTGAAGCAGTAAGTAAACTTCGGAGTTCAACTTATTTTTTATTATTTTAAGGATTACTAGCCTATACTTTATTTTCAGGTATTTAGTACGGCTGGAAGAGTTATCAATGATTATCGGTCAAACCTTAACCCAGAATCAGTCGAAATGCTGATATGTGGCCAAGATTGGTTGGATAATATGGAAGAATGTGATGACGAATATGACCAGAATTAGACTGGCGGGGGGGTTTTTTTTTTTTGTGCAGTTTTTTGCTGCACGGTTTTTTTTTTTTTTTTACCTTTTTTCTGTGCTGTTTTTTTTTTTCCGAGCTATTTTTTTCTTTTTTGTGCAATGTATTTACACTAGTTCAGTTTATAAAATTTTTGATTACTTTGAAAGCGGTGTATTTTTATTAATTGATTAAAATTTAAAATTTTAAAATTAGAAAAATATTAGTGGTTTAAATAGTGTACGTATTAATTTTAGAGCTCTGCTTTATTACGCAAACTTACATTTTTAGCGTTACATGAAATTACTTTACATTAAATAGTGCATTATCACATGATAATTGTACTGGGTGGCCCAGTCCATTGAACTATAAACCCGACCCGGCCCGGCCCAATAAACACGGGCCGGGTCCATGCCGGGCCTATAATGTAACGGGTCGGGTCGGACCAGGTCATAAATTAACGGGCCGGGTTCATGCCGGGCCTATAAGTTAACGGGTCGGGTTCGACCCGGCCCATATGTTAATGGGTCAGGTCCATACCGGGCCTGTAAGTTAACGGGTCGGGTCCGGGTCCACAGGTACCCGGCCCGACCCGGCCCGTTTCGGACCCTAGGTGGCGAGTATCCAGGCATGTTTTGCTGAAGCTTCCAGTTTCTGATATAGTTGAATAACATCATGAGGCTCGGCCAACTCAACTTTTGTACCACTACATGCGCTTATACTAGCTATACCTGTTACTGGTGGTCCAAGATCCTCTTAACGCCCTAAGACTCCCATATGGTGCTCCTAGAGCTCCGTTGGGCTTTGACATGTGGTTTAATAATTTTGTGCACCTGCACAATTGTGCATCTTTTATATTTCTCAAAATTTTACTAAGATAATCCCTGTTGCACTTTTAACAAAAAATGCACTCTTGCAAAGTTACTTTAAATTCTAAATTCTAAATCTAAATCTAACCCTAATTCTAACTCTCTAACCTGACCTAACCCATCCCTAACCATTATGTATATTTGTTACTATAGGGGTACACAATTGTGCAGGGACATAAAAATCATTTATCCAATTATTTATAATGCTCACCAGTGGTGAATTTCACCAATCCAATTAGAATTAAAGATCAGGTGTAACATGCAAAACAATTTTGTGTAACAAAAATAAGAATTTTTTAAAAAATCGCTTCTAAAAATTTTGTACTTTTTTTTTATGCAAAAAAAAAAATTTCTTGCTAAATTTTACTATATATAAAGCTCTATCCTAATCTCTAACCTTTACCCTTACCCTAATATTAAGGAGATTTAATTTTTATTTGTTTTGCTATAGATAATTATCTATAGATGGATAATCACCGGTGAATTTCACCACTGGTGAATGTTAAATTAATTCTAAATCTTATATTACAAATTTCGTTTTTGTCAACTATACTCCAACTTATTTTTCAAGAATAACTGTTGAGACAATAATATAATCTATACAAGTTACTCTCGTTATAGTGAATTCTCGATATAGTGAAGACTAATTAAAATCTCGATATAGTGAAGTTGGACCCAAAGCCAGTCTATATAAAATTCTCTCGATATAGTGAATTTACTAATAAACTCTCGATATAGTGAATTTTTTAAAAATTTTTATTAATGGAACCGACCACTTCACTATAACGAGTTTGACTTGTATCTATAAACTGTATGAGAGTTAAATTATATTAATTTGCGGAAAATAGTTCCCCGGGTCTCTTACATTCCTAGGGGTATTTTATGTAGTGATGGGACCTTCTAGTTAATAGTAAAAGAATTAATAACTAGTTAGTTATTAATAGTTAATAATAATTAATTGTTAAAAATTCTTATGTAATCACATTAAAAACTGCATTTAAAATAATTGTATGCAAATAAATCGTAATGAAATCAAACTTTCCAACACGTAGATAAATGATTTTATATATTTTTATAGTCATTAATCATTATAAATTTAAATAACTTTTTATAGTGTTAATTGATTTACTACGCTGCACATTATTAAGTAGTTTTTAGTTAACAACTCGATTAATTGTTAATAATTAATTATTAATTATTAATAATTCGAAAGGTCCCATCAGGGAAGTTTATGTAAGAGTATACTTTAAAATGTAATAAGATTGATTAATCACTTAATAGGATTATACGAAAGTTAAACTATATGCTCGGGTCTTTTACAATTAGGTCTATGACACACACTTGATTAATCCCAGGTACAAATCGTGGGGGTATACTAACAAGGGGATACTGTTTGCCGCAAACTACGGTTTCTTATAATTTTTTCATTGTTTAATAATAATAAAATAACACTTTTGACAATTAAAAATAGGAACCATGGGTTAAACAGTTTAATATTTACGAACTAATTCTGGTAGTTTGATGTACAGTCGCACTCCCATATAAGCACCTCCTATATAAGCACATTTCTTTATAAGCACCTTTATTTCTTGAACCAACTACTATTAAACATATAAAAATTACTCTCTACATAAGCACATTTCTATATAAGAACACTTTTTATCGGTCCCGATAGTGTGATTATATGGGAGTGCGACTGTATTTAATTTATAAAACTGTCTAATAGGCAAAACTTTATCTGAAATCAGATGACCCTCATGATATGCTATGTTTATCATGTGCTATGTTTATCTTGTGCAAGATATGTGAAAAGTATGCTATGTTTATCTCGTCGATGTACTGTATATCCCTAATCCAAACATTACATGGATTTTCATTCTACGTAAAATGCATGACTGATATAAGATATAAAAAGAAATCAGTAAAAATCACACAACTGTCAATTTTCTCGATACAGATTTTCTGCCCATATGATAGGTAATTTCATGATGCCACTTTTTCTAGAAACTATCGACTGATGTTGCTTTATTATTACGACCTCACTTTCCAATTTTCCAGGAGCATATCATTTGTTTCAGTTCATTGAAAATTACTTACTCATATCGGCAATATATTAACTTTCTTGTCCGTATATTGATTAGGAATTAATAAAGTATTTTAGGTATAATGAAACGCATTGCCTTTTATAATACTGTATTAGCGTTGAACGTATTACAATAAAAACGTGTAGAGACCTGTATGAATCTCAAAAAAGAGACTTGTTATAAGAACTGAATGATCTGATGATTAACAATATAATACTATATATATGTCTTTCTTTTTTTCGGTTAGGTCATGGGACTGGATTGATAACATTTTGATAAGTTCCAAGTAAGAGGTTCTCTATAGACTGAAGCTCCAAATTAAGATTATTAAGATATGTGTTAAACTGTTAAAACCTTTTTTTGTGATATTTATTAGCTGCAGAAATCGTTGAAAGTTTTTATAGCAAAGATTATTGGCGTAACACATGTTACTAATAACTAGCATTACTGCCAATTGATTTAACTCCTAATTTATTATCTAACGTTAATGTAATATACCATAGATTAGCCAAATTATTATAATAAAGATACTGTACATTTATTCTTGGCAAACATCCTGACAGTTTAATATATCCTTTTCAAGACAATTTCCGAGGACGATTCTTTGTCTTACTACAATTAATATAAATAATGATGGGGGAAAAAAAAATATAATATTCTGGAGAACTCGCTTAATAAATTATCCAAAAGGTTAAAAAAAACCCCCCCCATATCGATTTCTTTTCTTAGGTAATGTACTATATATAATAAATATTTTATCAGCGTCTATTATTTAATTCTTTTGAAACTATAATAACTTGAATTTGATTTTTTAATAACATATAAAGAACGTCATGTATGAAAATGAAAATGCTGATAGCTTCAAAGATGCTGAAGAAACACTTAATATCAACAAAAGTGGAAGGAAAATTATGCGGGCGCAATCTGAAATGGGTATTTTTCAAGTTATCACTTGAGATATAAAAAAAAAAAAAACGCAAAATTAGATCATCAATATGTAGTAATAAGCCAAATTATATATTTCATTCACATCTAGGCTTTTCAGACAACCGTGCCCCACGCGCTTCCATTGACATAATTACACCTCTTCCTATTTCATTCTCTGATGTTGGTGAAAGTCTTGAAGGATTGTTGGAAAATAATAAAAAATGGGCTAAAACTATTACCGCTCAAGTCCCAACATTCTTTGCCAATCATGCAAAAGGGCAAAACCCAAAAATTGTTTGGATTGGTAATATTTTTATATTTTTAATAAGTAATAGATTATTCACTATACATGGGTGTATAAATTATTTTGCCTTTAACGTAAATTTAAATGGCTAAATTATTTTTAGGCAGACTAAATCATAAATAATTTAGGTTGTCGAAAATAATTTAAGCTGCAAAAATTATTTTAGCGTGCTGAATATATTTTAGGATGTCTAAAATATTTTCGCCATTCCAATATTTTCGAATGACGAAAATTAAAAATAATATTTAAACTAATTTTTATATTAAATAAATATTAGCGAGGTTTTATACTGCAACTTTTACGTTTTAGTATATTAAAAATCTATTACCGTTGAACCTCTCAAAACCTATACCGGTATACATATAATGATTTCAAATCCGATAACAAAATTTGTCCACCATGCATGCCGGATTGAGGAGGTTCAACTGTAATTTCAAATCTCAATTCTGATGCAAAACTTGTCCACCGTGCATACCGGATTGGTGAGGTTCAACTGCATCTGAAAAGTAGTGAAGTAGATATTATATAAAAAAAGACCATCGAACCATAAGCTCTTGGGATCCTAATGAAAGTAAGATTCTTGGTTCTCAGACCAAATTTTCCACGTCTTCTTTCGAGCAGCCTTCATTTTTGTTGTATAATAAACTAATACATAATAATACAATTTTTCAGTGACAATTTTACAGACGAAAATAATTTCAGCAGACAAAAATAATTTCGGAATTTCATCAGGTGAAAATAATTTCGTCAGATAAAAATAATTTTTGCTGGCAAAAATAAATTCGAAAGTTCGCCAGGAAAAATTAATTTCACCAGACGAAAATAATTTCGCCACATGGAATTTTGAAGCACCATGTCGAAAATATTAAAAACATTTCGTCATGTCGTCTTCTGTAAATAATCCATATTTTAGACACCCATGTATAATTATTCATAATGGATTAATTAATGTATTATAAAGCTAATTCGAGATTAATTTGAATTGCAGGATGTTCTGATTCTCGAGTTCCTGCGGAAACTGTAGTTCAATTAGGACCCGGTGAAATTTTCGTTCATAGAAATATCGCTAACCAATTCAATCATACGGACTTAAATTCTTTATCGGTATTACAATATGCAGTGGATCATCTTAAAGTTGAGCATGTAATCGTTTGTGGTATGTAATAAAAAAACTTTATGTTTCCTAACTTATTTTTATTTAGTAAAACTATTTCTAAATTATTTAATTATTAGGCCACTATGGATGTGGAGGTGTTCTTGCATCAATGAGTAAAATATTTGGGCCTTTTTTTCTTTTTTGATTTAACCAATATGCACTTTCTTACCCTCTTTTCATTTAATCCAGGCAACCAACAGCACGGTCTTGTTGACCACTGGTTACGTAACATCAAGGATGTTTACTGTGCTAATAAATCTGAAATTGATGCTTTACCAGAGTGTGAACGTGCAAATAGGATGGTTGAACTTAATGTCGTGCAACAAGTTTACAACATTGCTGCTACAAATATTGTTCAAAATGTATGGGAAGATGGTCGTAAACTCGAAGTCCATGGTTGGGTTTATGATTTAGGGACGGGTTTGATAAAAGATCTCGAAATGAATATTAGGGAGGCAAAAGATTTGCGTGATCAAATTTTTCAAGTTCTTTTCGAAAAAATTAGTTAAAAACAGTTCCATTTTTGCGCGTCTTTTTATACATATTTGTAAATGATATGTACAGTAGAAAATTTTTTTATTTATATAATATTGTTAACGTTATAGATATACATCAATTCAAATATAAAAAAAAAAAACTTACAAATATATAAAAATTATCAATTGTCTTATATATATATATATATTATATATATATTTTTTTTTTATGCCACACCCAATTCGTCATATTGAGAATTGACTGCATATATTCTGCATAGAACCATAGAAAATATACAAATAGCTACTGCTAATGTTTTTTATTATGATTATTATTATTATCTTTCTACATTCCTCATTGATTGTAAACCTCCAGTCGGCCGTCATCTTATGACCAGTTTCTTGATACATAAAATAGATATATAATATTATTTATCTTAAAAATTAAATAATTGTATTCACTCTTGAATAATAATACCCACCTTATTCTCATTGAGTCCACTGGTTAAAAGAATCGCAAGTATTATCAAAATCCAAAGAATTGCAACGATGCCCTTTCCCATTAAAAAATAATACCATGAATCTAGTTGGTCTATTTCTTCATAATTGACATTTGAAGTTAAATCCTCGACTTTTTCATTTGTATATGGCAAACGTGAAGATTCTGAAAGACCTTCTTCAAGACGTTGATAAGATTGGTATTGTGAGAAATTGTGTATATAACTAAACATTTTTTTCTTATTCCTAAAGATTAGTAAAATATATGTGCCTCAAAGATGAATAAGGCGTTTGGTGAATGAAAATTTTTATCAAATATTCGCAAGGGAACGAAGATAAATACAAAACAATACCGTTTATGTTAAATGAAATACAAAATCATTAAGCTCATCCTGGTTTTGGACTCCTTAAGGTACCGGTATTTGGCGCTGGTAATGTGTCATTGGCGTCTTTCTAGAAATTTATGATCGGCTATTGTTAGTATCACATTGTTAGGGTTTAATTATAATATGTTTAATTTGCAATTCCCACACACAGTATCCAGCACCACTTAAGGAAAAGTTGATACAGTGTAATTACGTACAGCACCTTGTCAAGGTACATCAATAGAAAAACTAATGCGATTTAGTCTTTTTTCTTTTACCGCGCCAAATATTGTCTTTCTTTGATGATCATCTGATAACGATAGAAACCTTTAAAATACCATAATTTATTATATGAAGAATTGGAATTCTTTATCAATATGATAACTTGTTAAAAAAAAATTTTTTTTTTTTTATACAATTATACTTTATACACGCAAAAAACTATACAATTAATACATAATATATAGCATATATTTTTTAAAAATTAGTGCATACTGTATAATAAATTTTTTAACATTTCATGTGCTTTTAAATAAACCAATTTCTAAATTAACTCAAGCAATAATAGATATATATGATACTATACCTGTTATGTGCTAAAAAAAAAAAAAAAGAAAAAACAGGTTAGTAAATGCAGAAATAGCCACGTGGTCCATTACGCAATTCCTAAGCACTGATCACTGGACACGAAAACATTAAAGAGCGGGCGGTTGTCTCAAAAAAAAAAAATCAAAATCAAAATAAAAACATTGACCAATTAATGTAGTGAGATTAGATTAGATTATCATGATATTTCGCTAAATCAATTTTGATCTCGAAGAAAATCCTCGCTAAATTAGTTCTATCGAAAGCTAATAGTGGCAAGCCATCACTAGATGGCAGATGTTGATATCATCCTCGCACGAAACGAATATTCGTCATCCACAAGGTCATTTCACATCTCACGCGAGATCATATGATAAAGAATGAGAAATATTACAAATAATATTTAATTTAGATACAAGCAGCTTGCTTTGTGTTTTAATATATTGTTTTGTAATTGTGTTGAAGGTTTTTCATTTAAAATAGTATTTTGTGTACTGTATAAAAATTTGGGGATAGGTACTGTTTTGACAATATAGAATACTTGTTTGTCTGTTAAGTTATTATTTGTGTTGACACAAAAGGACACCGGCGGGCAGACAGGAATCTCTAGTTCTCTCGGAAACTAGTAATGGCGAGTCAGCTATGGATGTCCGGCCTTGAGTGAAGACATCAGCCACACAAAGATATTATGGGTACAGAAAAATTTGGTTATGTTGAGTCCAAGGGAGACCGTCCCAAATATGGGGGTCGTCAACATAGCGGGCTTTACTTGATTGGATGATCGACACAAAATGTTACACAATATGTTTCACATAGTGGCGTAACGTTTTGCAGTTACAAAAATGGTTTGGTGGCCACGGATACGAATTGGTGAAGCCCGATACCAAATAAAAGCGAAAGAGCACCTTCTGGTCTATATACTATCAAAGTAATTTGGTAATCCGCGAAGTAATTCGGAAGTTAGATGAGAGGTATGTTTGGACGTTTAAAATTAGTCTATAGGTATAATAAATTAATCAAACTCAATAATTTAAGCCGTCTTTTGTTTGTGAAAACTTATTTTTTGTAATCTTAACTAATAAAGAAACCTGTCTATAATATAGGAAGCTGAGCGCCATAAGGATAATAGATTTCATAAGAAGAGTTAAAGAAAAATACTGTAGCATACTTTAACTTGTTAAATAGAATTAATTAGTTTGATATTAGAACGAACATTATGTTATTTTTGGCATTTTTTTTATTGTTTATTAGCATTATAGGATAGGTTTAATCGTTTATTTTTTGTATTTTTTATTTTTTGTTTCTTTTCTTTCTTTGATTTGTAATATATTGAAGTTTTTTAATAAAATTTTAGTTTATTGGAGTTTTTCTGATTTTGTTCGGTTTTGTTTGTGATAAGATTATAATTTTAGGTTTAAATTATCGAGATTTTATGGTAAAGACTTCTGCCAGTATTAACTTGATTATAGATATAATTATTTTCTACATATTAATTTTTTTTTTATTCATGTTTCGATATTTTTATTAATCTTCGATCAACCAATAAAATTTTTATAATATCACGAGATGATCTACAAAAATTGGCCAATCACTATGAAAGCCCGCTATGTTGGGGTCAGGGACACGGAAAAATTCATATATATATAGATATGAATAAAACGGAATTTTTAGTACAAAACGGTATAAAATGGAATTTTTGACAGCAACGAATTTTGGGCAAAATTAAGAGCAGTGCATGTTTAATTTGGGCCAGGTAATATAATTAGGAACGTCGGAAAGGTTCGGGAAAGTTTGGAAGATATCAAGAAATATGAAATATGGGCGAGTTAGTCGGGAGGTTGCAGAGTTATAGAGAGTGAGCTCTCCATCTGGAAAATGTGCACTTATAGAGAGATCTAATTACAACTTATGATAATAATTACTCTAAATGCAATATATTTTTATTGTGAAGAAAAAAGGAGCATTGGCTGTATAGATAAAATAGAAGTAAAATTTTATATCGCTATAAAAAGGATTTTTTTACTATATCGAAATGAATTTTTTACAAATCAAAATGGTATTTTTCCGTGTCCCTGGTTGGGGTCGTCTAAAGCAGAGCAGAATCACGTTACATGTGACCAATCAAATTATAGAAATTTGATGATCTTCGACGAAGCAGAAAGCGAAAAACATGAAAAATACAAAAAACGGTAGTCTAAACCTACCTTGATGGATTAATTAAAAATGTTGGAAAGGCAATTTTGCTTATATATAACTACCTAAAAACCTATCGAACTTTAATCTATGATGACCCTAACCCTAAAGTTAATTCGCTAAAATATATATTATAAGAATCTACTCCACTTTAGACGTCCCCCAAATATGGAAATGATTCCGATATTATGCATTAGCCAATCATACCTAAGTCACCTGCATGTCAGCCAATAATATTGCAAAAAAAAAGTTGTTGGGATTAACATGGATTAAAAGAATATGTTATAAGACGAAGCAAAAGCATCAATTCATCCGTTGTATTTTTTACGTTTTATAAATAGTTAAGCTACCCGAATGTTTTAAAAAAAAAGTATTGTAAAACGTATAAAAAAAAATTGTTTATCAATTGTGTAACAGTCAGATGACTCAGGTAATCAATTCCATATTTGGGACGGTCTCCCTTGGATATGTTGAGACTGCGCCCTTTTAGAGATTGCATAGTTAATTTCGAATGGTTACATTTCACCTTCGAGGTTTTTGTCGCTTTTGGAACGATTGCTAAGCCTTCTATTTTGCTAACTGTTATATCCAACAAACTATCAACACCCATTTTATCTTAACCCTTCCAAGAAGTGATTATAACACTAGTAGAGCTGCTACTAGAGATTTTGTTTTTAGCTGCTGATATAATAAATCCACTCCTTTACTTGGCCCTATAATTAATACTCTTGATTACCTTTTTTCGATAATTAAACCATTGTTAACGATTTTGAATTTAGTCTTACGCCTACCTCTTGATCTATACCAGATACATACCTTAAACCCAGAAGATTTAGATAACCAAGCAGAACCCTCTCGTTTTACTACTTTACTCATCAGGAAATTTTATATATAGATATTAATCGATATATAACAGTTAATCGTTTTATATCGATTAAAAAATAACGATATCTATCGATTAACTGGCTAAAAATCGATATATATCTAAATCGATATATATCATTTTTTATATTAAATCGTTATATATCTACAAATCGATTATAATCAGAATTATTTAAAACAATATATAACGATTAACAGATCTTTAACGATTATACAGTGTTTTGACCACAACGATATATAACGATTAACAGAT
>QKWP01000761.1:42385-79385 GCA_003550325.1 Gigaspora rosea
AAAAAAAAAGCAGGCACGACTTCGAAACGAACTTCGGCCTAGAAAAAAAAACAAAAAAAAAAACAATGATTATCAACGATGATCATTGTTTATATATGATCGCCAATCTCAAAAATGATTGGTCGATTATATAAGGGTCGCCACGGCGACAGGTCGCCATTTCCTTTTTGCCATTTAAAAAAAGTATTTACTAAAATCTGTAAAGCTGAATTAAAACTCAATATTAAAAAATGTAATTTTTGAATAAAGCGTCTACTTTTCTTAGAACATAATATAGAAGAAAAGGAATCTTCCCAAATTCAGACAAAATAAATACTATTCAATATATCAAACCTTCACAAAATACTACCTAGCTATAATTTTTTTTTGTTTTTTTTTTTTATACCTCGAAGACTTTTTTATTAAGTATATGTTTGTATATATTATATGATACAATGTTATACTATATTTAAGTACTACAGACTCAGGCATTTAACTATCTGTGATCTAAACCTACTAGAGCTTTCTATACCCATCTTCTGTATAACCTGAATTTTTGGACTACTCCCTATTTTGTCATTCCACTACTTACTATATTCTCTGCTTCTCTCATATTGCTGATCTTATACTTCCAAATAGGTACAGGGGCCTTGCCCAAATGATTGTAACCTCACAGTTATTTTCTAAACCTTGGTATCCTGAGATTACTCATCAGTAGTACCTATAGTGCTGCTGCCACTAGGTTCGTATTTCAAGCCATCTTTAAATACTACTGTAACCTAGCCTATATTTCAAGCCACTACCTTCCTTCAGTAGTGAGAGCAAAGCTAGGCTTTACCTACTACTTTCAGTAATCTATCATATATTACTGCAGGTATGCTATCTGAATTGGTTAACAGATACTTCCCCTAAAGGTAGGTGAGCACTAGCTATGTTGTGTAACTGGTCCAAGTAAGAACCACCTCTATCCCTAGCAAGCTAGCTCTCACTCCTCCTATATGATATAGCTACTCCCAACTGGATTTCATAATACTTTTTGTACTACTTCCAACTTCTTGTAGAGTAGTTGGTGTTTTACTGTTGGTTAGGCCAAGGAGCTCTATTTCATACATTGTACTTCCTACTAGGTGATTCATCATTTTGTTTATATCCCCAATTCTCAGATCTACTTCTATAGTAGTAGTACTACCTAGCTATAATTATTTTTAAACTTTGCTAGATATTATTATTAATTTATAAAACATTTTTTCTCTATTGCTTATTTTCTAAATCAGTTGTTGCATAAAAATAATACTTATAAATGGAGTGACCAATATCAAAAAGCCTTTGATAAACTCAAGCATCAACATATTACTGCTTCTATTCTAATATATTCTAATTACAAAAATAAATTTATTTTAGCTACTAATGATTTCTATACCAGATTTGGAGCTACTTTAAGTCAATTATCTAATAATAAAAAAGAACACTCTATTGCCTATACTAGAATGAATTATAGAGCTACTGAACTAAAATATGCAACCATTGTATAAAACATTAACATTTTTACAAATACTTTGATACAAATTATTTCACACTAGTCACTAACTACTCAGCTCTTAAATAGTTGGTTAGGCATGGGGGCTTATTTTCGCAGCCGGAGGATGTTTAGACTTCGCAATTTTTTTTTCTCTTTGACAAACTCGTGAGTAATTTTACTAAAAATAATTATAGTAAAATTAATCTGATTACAAAATCAAATCTATTACTATGCCCCTTTTAATTTTTGAAGTCTTGCTCTACCCGGCTGTCTTAAAGGTGCCCAAATGTGCCTTGTCGCACTAATTCAACAGAATTAGAACTTATAGCTAGCCTTATCAAATCAGAATCTCTTTAAATCTTTCTTACCTAGCATTTATGGTGAAAATAATCAAACCATCAAGAAAAAAAAAACTCAAAAAACAGGAGAAAAAAAAAGGAAATAAAAAAGGGAGAAAGCATTGAAAACCTATAACAACAAACCAAAAATGAACAAAATTGAAAAGATAAAAGATGAAAGTAACAAAGAAAATTCTGTTTTGACAAAGTCTAACTTAAGTAAATACTTAGTAGAGTCTGAGCCTATAATAAAGCGTTTTAAACAGACTATAAAAAATATATACAGTCAACTCTCTCTAATATGAACTTTTGTGACTGCTTTTTTTTACTATGTAAAAATTTGGAAAAGTTCAGTTTTAAAAAGTTATATATGGCTTATCCGAACTTTATAATAAAATTTACAAATGTTCTAGAAGATTTTGTTTGGTTTAGAGAAAGTTTAATAGTGTTTGGTTTAGAGAGGTTCAGATTAAAGAGAGGCAACTGTAATACTGTACAAGAAAACACCTCATCTAAGTATTATATGTAAAAATAAGAAAAATAGGAGAACCTAAAACAATATAGGGCTATGCCTAAAAGAA
This sequence comes from Gigaspora rosea, assembly GCA_003550325.1. Classification (NCBI taxonomy): domain Eukaryota; kingdom Fungi; phylum Glomeromycota; class Glomeromycetes; order Diversisporales; family Gigasporaceae; genus Gigaspora; species Gigaspora rosea. Next base: position 44,803 of record QKWP01000761.1, read on the forward strand.
TCTTTTGAAAAGAAATTTTATTTTAGAAGAGCCTTCTAAAAATTTCACATGTTATTCATTGTTTATCTCAGTTACCCGAAACTAATTCATGACTTAATCCCAAATGGTAGGCATATTTCCCAATTTGAACAAAGTAAATATTGCTAATTTTTTGAAGGGATAAGCTAGATTGCCCACTTTTTGGTGAAATTTTAAAAAGCCCAAATAGAAATATCAGAGGTACCAAAATTATAAAAAGTGTAAGTTTTATGCTTTTAAAAATAATATATCTAACCAAAAGTCTACTTTTGTCTAAGTTTCTGTATCTTTTGACAAAAAATTCAGAGTTGTTGCTCTACTACATCTTCTATAGTAATGAAGTCTTCTACTCAGAAAGCCAAACCCAAAAGAAGAATTCTTTTTTAGCTCTATTTTAGTTTTCTCATATTTGATCTGAAACCCTTTATCCAAGTTACTTCTAGATAAAGTTTTTGTTATATACAGAAATATTAACTTCAAAGTTTTCATAGGTTAGGTCTTTGTAGAAAATTTGGTACGAGTAGTGATGTGAATTCCACCAATTTGGCATATTTCTACCAGTACCTACCGGTAGGTGGTAGCTACCACTACCGGTAAATCTACTAGTCACATGATAATAAAATTTATTTGACAAATCATATACTTTTCGATATTTATAATGCATTATATAATTTTAAAATTTTATTCTATTATTTTATTGGTATCTACCCTGCATATAATTTACCTAATGGTATCTACTATTATCTAACGGTAGATACCAGTGGTAGATTCCTACCGGTAGCTACCAACTCACATCACTAGGTACGAGGGACTATTAGAAAGAGTTAGTATAATTATTTTTGTTTAGACTACTAAATAATAAAACTCCAATCTTATTTATTCACTATTATAAATAAACAAGAAAAAATCCATTCAAATATTGATCCATTTTTTTACTTACTAACTTAAATAAATTCTGATTTCACTGCTCTTATATGAATTGAATCAATATCAAAATTTAATGGAATATCTAAAATTAGAAACTTTTTTTTCTGAATTATTAGACAATAAAAAACAAGCAATTGTTAACCAAGCTAGATGATATGAAGTAAAAAACAAATTGTTATACAAAAAGAATAAAAAAAACCCAGACAAACCTACTAGAGTAATTAAATAAACTAAAGTTGAACCAATTTTGTATATGATATATAGTCATTCTACTGCTAAATATTTAGGAACTGATGCTATGTATTATAAAATATCTAAACAATATTATTGGGATCAATAAAATGTATAAAGATATTCAAAATTATGTTTGCTCTTGTAAAATCTGTCAAAAATGAGGCAAAAGCAAGAAAAAAGAACCTCTTTACCCTATCCAAGTAGGAAGAGCCTTTGAATGAATAAACATAGATTTAGTTAGATCTCTTCCAATAACTACTCAAAATAATTGCTATATTATTGTTGGCACTAATTATCTTACTCAATGGCCAGAAGCTAAAGTTGTACCAGATGCAAGTACAAAAATATTAGCAAAGTTTATTTTTGAAAAAATTGTTTGTAAACATAGAATATCAAAGATGATACTCTCAGATAATAAAAAAAATATTGTTAGTAAAGTTGTTGAATATTGTGTAAAAAGTTTTTGATAAAACACATATTTATATTCTCTTTATCTTATCAACCAAATGAATGAAAATGGTCAAATAATTAAACCAGACTCTTTGCAACTCTTTTGCAAAAGTTACAGAAAGTAATAAAGATTGGGATATGCACATACCTGTAGTATTATTTGTATATCATACCAAAAAACATACAATCACTAAATATACCCCTTTTTACTTAGTATATGAATGACAAGCTATTAGGGTTCCTCAAATTCAAATTAAATCAAATATTGGATCAATTTGAATTTGATCAAATTAAATTAACCCTGATTTGAATTTGATTTGATTCAAATATTTGAATTTGAATTTGATTTGAATTTGAATTTTTAATAGTAATTTTCAAATCAAATTAAATATTTGTCAAATCAAATCAAATTTGATCATATTTGAATTTGATCAAATCAAATATAGAATTTGAATTTGATCAAATATTTGATTCAAATATTTGAAGATCAAATCAAATTGTGGAACCCTACAAGCTATTCTATCTATTGAAACTGTTATTCCAGTAGGCCCAGTTGGTATAAACAAAAAAGTATCACTAGAAGATAGTATCTTACAACGAGCATTTGAATTAATAGAAAAATTACCCTATTAATATAAAAATGCTTGAATAAATCTCAAAAGAAACATCAAAGATATAAAAAAAAAGAATTGAAAATTGAAACAAAGTTTGGGTACAAAGAAAAGATATTGAAGCTTCTTGCTTAGTAAAATTTGAAAGAAAAGAATAGAACCTTTATTCTTAAAGATAAATTAAATAATAGAGCTTACAAACTTTGTATAATGAAAAGAAAAACATTAAAATAGTATTACAATAGTATTTGTCTTGTTAAGTATTATAAGAAACAACGGAACACACACGCCCACTTACTGCTTTTTCAGACTTCCCAATGGAAACATGGAAAAAATTAACTAAACTTCACAACAAATCCCAGCGAGCAGAAATCTACATCTTTACCATAGCACACGATAAGGATACCAATCAACCACTCGCAATATGCTCATTCTGAGATTCATTGACCACCTGGGGCTGCGCAAACAAACACTGGCCTAGTACCGAAAACGCAGCACTTACCCTATTCGCCTTTATATCTACAAGTTTCTTCCCCGGAACCAACATCTCAGTCTCTTCCAACAACTATAAATTCATAACCCTAATAGAACAGGCATATAACAATCCACCCTACCGGCTTCTATTCCTAGGAAAAAACCAATATGCTCTAATGCTAATTACCATCAGAGCAATCGTCTCGAATTTAAAACTAGAATTCCAATTCGATCGAGATTTATCCCGTCCTCAGAAAATAGACAACTTCTTAAAATTGGACATTACTCCCCAATATTACCTTCACAATAAATACATTCCTACCCTCTATGACATACCGTGCACCTACAACCTCAAAATAATTCTAAAAGACACCACGAGTCTTACTAATCACGCACAATGGATAAACCAAAACAGAATTAGATACTGGGTTCACAACTACCCAGACATTCAAATTTGAGCTACTCTATCATACCTATCTTTCGAAGAAAGACCATTATCATTATCTACTAACCCAGCTTTCTCTCAACTAAAGAATTTTAAAGTTAAATTACTAGCTAACGAACTCCCTACATTCGAAACACTTCACTATCGAAACCCAACAAAATATCAAGACTTCAGATGCCCACGATGCCGCTCTGCTCCAGAAACAATCGCACATTTAATTTCTTGCCTCTCTAACTCTTCCACTCTAACCTCACTCCTTAAAGATATTATCAAAACCTTGGCCACCGAACTCGAACTAAATCTATACCAACCAACAGACTTCATTGCCGCCTTCAAAAACCTCCATGTGAACAGAAACCTACCTCTTGGATTCATCACAACCGCCACTCTAGCACCATTCATAAGACGTCAAGACAGACTCAAATAAGCACCTGCCTTACACCACCTAATAACAAAAATGATCTACCAAGAAATTTGGCTGCCCTCTAGGCAATACCGACATGATGTAACAATTCTTCCGATGCCCCTTCCCCTAGATAGACAACTCCACTTCCATAACGAGACTAGCATACCCCACATACCTATTAACAATTACATAGACAAATACATCGCCCGTGGGCGATCTTTCTTATATTTTTTCGAAAACTGAGGTCTAGCGATTTTAGCACAGCTTAGGTCGAGAGTAAATCAGCTCTTACCCCTATTTCCCTAAAATTCTCTTTTGATGTATACGATGTATAATCTTATAAATTGAATTAATAAAGAATTAGAGAATAGACCTCGTTGTATAAAAAAAAAAAAAAAAGTATTATAAGAAACAAAATTGGTAATCTATAATTGTTATTTAAAATTTTTAAAGAAAAATTTTTAAAACAGATCGAAACACAGTCTATTCTTTAATTTACCTCTTAATTTAGCACATACAACAATTTTTTTCATTTATTTAGATTGATCTCATTTCTGTTCTAGAATTAAAATTTCTAAAAATACTTCTTTTTTTCCTTTTTCTTTTAAAAACAAACCTTTAATTCTTTAAATAAAAACCCCTATACTCCAACTTCAAACTCTAATTACCCTTGCTAAATTTGTTAAACATTAAAACTGTTATGAGGAGAATCAGATACATACAGTCAAACCCCGCAATAGTCACGTACCAAAATCGGACTTTCTATGTGCCTATTGCAAGATTGTGACTAATGCGAGCTAAAATTTATATATAGTATATATAATTAAATAGAAAAATTAAGGTGACTATAGCGAGATTGTGACTAATGCGAATGTGACTATTGCAGGGTTACACTATACTATATTTATATGATATAAATAATGATAAAAAGGCAGCTTGCCAGAGGTATAACTTGGTGATTTAACCTGATTTAGTATTAATATAACTTTTGTATTAATATAGTCCGATATTTATATATTGGATCTTACAACAAGCATTTGAATTAATAGAAGAATTACCCTATTAATATAAAAATGCTTGAATAAATTTCAAAAGAAACAGAAAGTTAAATTCAATTCAAAGATATAAAAAAAAGAATTGAAAATTGAAAACAAAGTTTCGGTACAAAGAAAAGATATTGAAGCTTCTTGCTTAGTAAAATTTGAAAGAAAAGAATAGAACCTTTATTATTAAAGATAAATTAAATAATAGAGCTTACAAACTTTGTACAATGAAAAGAAAAACATTAAAATAGTACCGATATTACAATAGTATTCGTCTTGTTAAGTATTATAATAAACAAAATTGGTAATCTATAATTGTCATTTAAAATTTTTAAAGAAAATTTTTAAAACAGATCGAAACACAGTCTATTCTTTAATTTATCTTTTAATTTAGCACGTACAACAATTTTTTTTATTTATTTAGATTGATCTCATTTCTGTTCTAGAATTAAAATTTCTAAAAATACTTCTTTTTTTCCTTTTTCTTCTAAAAACAAACCTTTAATTCTTTAAATAGAAACCCCTATACTCCAACTTCAAACTCTAATTACCCTTGCTAAATTTGTTAAATATTAAAACTGTTATAAGGAGAATCAGATACATACTATATTTATATGATATAAATAATGACAAAAAGGCAGCTTGCCAGAGGTATAACTTGGTGATTTAACCTGATTTAGTATTAATGTGACTTGTGTATTAATATAGTCTGATATTTATATATTGGATTTAATTATAAAATAATCTGAAGATTGTTTAAAAAAAACAACACAACTTTTTTTTTATACTTTTTGAATATTAGAAAAATTGCAAAGCTAAAATCATATGTTATTTTAACTTATCTAACTTTATTATACTATATATATTAGACAATAAATAGTATAATTTTAAATCATCCTACCATAAGCTAAACCTCGTACATGCATGACTGATTATGTATAATTGAACATCACATAAGATATAGTACAGTATAAATTTATAATTAGCATTACTTTTTGTTTGTAATATTTGCTTACACTTATTTTATACAACAGATAAAAATCCAAGTATTAGTGAGTTTTACAGTATTAACTAAGATAATATGAATAAAATTATAGCATCTATTTGTCATGAGACTGTGACCCAGGCCATAATATAGGTAACTGGTTGGGAAATATGAATGTGGGAAAGGAATGGGAAATAGATATGAGGTTTTTGCTAACATATATTGTAAGAAAGGAATTGGGTAAATATAACAAAATTTTGGTTAAATAGGTATAGGGCATAAGGAGTAGTTATATAAGAAAGGAAGAGTAGAAGATTGTTTTCCTTCTTTTGTCTTTGCAGCTAGCTTTTCGTAAGTTTCAGTAAGACTTCAGTATTTGTTGTTAAAGTGAATTGGTGTATTATTTTCTGTAATTACATGATATTGTAAACAAGTTCATGATTAAACTAAAAGTTCAATCTCAAAAGTTTGAATTGATAATTTTATTCTATATTATCAGGAACTTCTTCAAATTTTAAGTTAATTCTAGATATATTGGAGCTTAAACAAATACCAGAACATGAGTATTCAGTTTAATAATTAATAATAAAAAAATAAAATAATACTTATTTATTTGCAGAACTGCATCAAAACTTTATATTTAATCAATATCTCCCATGTGAATTTTTATAATCATTATTTTCCCAACTGATTAGTTGAGTTAAAAATTAACAAAAAACTCTTTTTTTCATAATCTATAAGTAATTTTTCTTTTTTATTATTTATTACTATGCACTTGGATGACTTATTGATATTTGATCTACTTTTTCTTTTTTTCTTTTTAGACTGACAAGAACCTGTATATATCCTGAATATATGCAATATTAGAAACTTATTGATACAGGTCTTTTTGCACTAGTCTGTGGCATCTTAACACTCATCTGGCAGTACCTTTTACTTGTCCCATGTGTTGAAGGTTCTTAGCAAAAGTTTTTATGCCAACTTAGCTATTCTTTTTTTAAAATACAAAGTATAACAAATATCAATATTTATCTCTTTTTTTTCTGCAGTAATAGGAACTATCATATAAAATCCTTACCCACTTGATATATTCAAAGAAAAGTGAATGGTATCTATTACCTTCACTTATATTACAAAACCATACTGGAATAGTTTCTCATGACCAATCATTTAAACTTCAAAATAATTATAGGCAGACAATGCATTTCTCTTGGTTGTAATATATTATTCATTTCTAAAAATTGCATTTTGATTTTATTGTCATTATCTGAGTTTAACATTTCTTCATTCCCAAATCTTACTTGATGATTAATAGATTTGACAGTAGACCATTTGTTAGTATTTGAATCCATGCATCTTTTGGCTAATCTAATATAACAAGCAGGTGTTCCAGGATCAAACTCTAATTAATTTATTCCATCTGATATGATTATATCTGCCAAAAATTTCATTAGTACTATTACCGTAAAATACGGACCTGTGTACCCAGGTATTTATATGTCTCAATCATTGTATCTGAGTACAATTACACTATATTGAACAATATATTTTACTATATATACTGTACTTATGTACCCCAGATATAAGTCATGAACTGGCATTTCAAACTGGCAGAAGGTATACCGCATGGGGGTACACAGGTCCGTATTTTATGGTAATTTTTATAATAATAACCAAAATTTTTTACTTATCACATAAATTCCAAAATGGCACATTAGTAAATCTATTTCTGCTTCCATAACTTTCATAAAGAAGTAATTTGAATTTATATGAATTATCTTTTACTGAATATATAACTTTTTTCTATTGATCTATGAAACAATTTCTGCTGCATGTGCTTCATTAATAACTGTTAAAAATAGTTTTGTATTTCTATTTAGTAATTTCAAGATTGAGATTATATAGGATAGCAGAATTATTGATAATACATGTCGATTTGGTGATATAAGCTTATTGGTAATATCTTTTCAAAGATTTTTTCTAGTACCTTCTTATATGGTTATACATTATCTATAATGTTATTACCAGATATCTGAAAATAACAGATATGAGGTAAACAATTTTGCAAAATAGTTTTTTAAAGCAAAAAAATTTTCTTTGACCAATTTTCAAAATTTGTAAATAAGCCAGAATTTTGAACAATTTTCCACTCAATAATGTGATTTTAAAGTTTTACTTTTTTCATTTGTAAGTCATCTTAGCAAATAAGGGCTATAACATATATTATCTAATATTTTTGGAAATGGAGTTAATATAAAATCTTAGATTACACATATAATATACTAGCCAATCATAATCAGGTCACATCTAAGGATCCAGAACTAATAAAAATACAAAATCTTGTATGATATTAAATGATATTAACAATATAGCACAATTAATTTCAAGATGTATAATATAATACAATTAAGAAATTTCAAAACATTTGTTTTGTCAAAATTTCTTATTAATTAACCTACCTTCAATGTCCTAACAAAATTTTTTCTTGAGTGATTTTATTATATAAAAACTTAATTTTTACTTTGGTCATAATGTTAATAAACTTTAAAAAATTTGTTTGTACTACAAATTGTGGCACAGCATATTTTGATTTTTAGTATTGGTTCACAATAGTAAAATATGAAACTTTTGATCAAAAAATTTCATCAAAATTGTTTTAACAGAATTACTGGAGATTTTATAGTAGATTTTGTGTTTGGTAAATGTGCATGTATACATGTATACCTGCATATAGATAATAGTTAGTATCAGAATTATTTATAGTCAACTCTCTCTAATCTGAACTGTTAGGACTGCTTTTTTTTACTATATAAAAATTTGAAAAAGTTCAGTTTTCAAAAAGTTATATATAGTTTATTCGAACTTTATAATAAAATTTACAAATGTTCTAGGAGATTTTGTTCGGTTTAAAGAGAGTTTAATAGTGTTCAGTTTAGAAAGGTTTGGATTAGAGAGAAGCAACTATATATTAAAATACTGTTTGTTTTTTTAGAGTTCACATGACAATATATTTGCTATAGAATCGGTAATACTTTATTTACTCTTCAATTGCAGATTTTCTAACCCAACTATTTATATCTATATTCTGTAAAAAAAAAAAAATTTTTTTTTGATATTTATTTATTTTCTGAAGTCCATTCTCTTAAATATACTTTATCAGATAAAAGTATTTGATCATATTACTATAATGGAAGAAAAGAGAAATTATCAAGAGTTAATGAAATTTGCTTGGTTTGCTTAGTTTGGTTTTTAGATTTTCCTTTAGGTTATCCATAGCTAGCAGGATAAATTAACTATTGTGATATATCAAAAATGTAAGTATTGGAATGTATTTATTATACTTGGAACAGTTAAGGTGTGAATAGGTTGTTTTATTAAAGGATAAACAGTATAAATTATAGTCAGAAATTTTTAAAAGATCATAGTATTCAAAGAGGTGTATAGGATTAATGAAATATTCATCTTTAGCTTTAGAAACCAAAGGTAAAAAACTATTATTTAGCTAAAGAAAATTAATGGCTTCTTTTGCATAAGGTGGTCTACAACAACTTGTATCTACATACTGTTTTATATTAGAGAGTATTGGCACAAGTTACAATGTCTTTTAATTCATAATCATGGTATAAAGCACTTGGTTAAATCATTATTTTTTTGACTTATTTTTTGATTTTTTTTAAGTTTCTTTGTTTTGTCACTCAAGCTCTTCTATTTTTTGCTTGTTAGTACTCTTAAACTGCAAATTTTTAAAAAAGATTGTAAATTCTTCAATATACTATACATTACATTCTTTTTAAAAATTAAATCACAATACCAAATATTGCAGAGAGCTTCTTTGGTATACTTAAAATTTTTAAAAGCCAACTCTGGGTTAATTACTTTGCTCTAAGAGTTTAACTGTATTTTGAAGTGATCAATTGATAATACAACATGTCAAATTTACCAAAAAGTGTTGCCATTTCTCTTCTACAGGGTTATATTTTGATTGTCCTGGACATTTGTCTTTATAATTAGATAATCCAAATTGAACTTTCGAAAAAGCAAACAATATGACTTAATGTTTTTTAAGTGTCTCAGGTTTTTGTCCAGTCTCCTATCTACTAATAATATCCAAATTGGTCGAATCTCTCTGTTAGTTTTTAATGTAATGTTATATTGGGAATTAAGTAAAACTTTCAAGATCTTGAATATATGTAAGCGAAAATGTACCAAGAAACCATTGGCAGCAACAAAAATAGCAAGTTGCCCTGTTTGTAGTTCATTATTGATTTATTTGGGTTAATTATGAGGTATACTGATAGAATTAGTTTTTGCTCAAATCCTATACAAAAATCATAATCTGATACACAAATTGGATTATTAATTGATTGCAATCTGTGAAATGTTTGACTTATAGTAGACATACCAAGACCTATTTTTGCTTTATTATCCTGGGAAATGATGATTAAATATTAGCAAAAAAAGATGCAAATTGTTTTGTATATTTGATAAACATAAAACAATAGTATATATCAGAATGTTTATGTGTTTTAGTATATAAAACACTAGCAACAGAGGTCTATGCTAGGTGATGATGTGCCTTTGCAACAATAGAATTGGACTAGCAAGGTAATAAGTAATTATTTAATATTGTTTGTGCTATATAGACACTGTAATTCTCTTCAAAATTTTTATATAAGTTTTCTATTATTCTCACTTTAACTATTTCTTTTTGATATTTTTCATTAGCTGATCCATTTTCAACTAATTTATAAATATAGTTATACAGGTATGGATATTTAAAAAGAAATGATGGATGACCTGGCCAATTGTATTTGATTACTTCCTGATTTTCAATAAGTATTTTTTGTACAGTTTTGAGAATACTTTGCATTTCTTTTAATTTGAAAATTCTATCTTTATTAGCTTTTACTTGTATTTGGAGCTCTTTTATTTTTGTATATATTTCACATTGAAACTGGGGGTCTGTTGTAATATTATACATTTGCGTAAGTTCTAAAAGTATTTTTTTAGCTATTTCAATTGTATTTGCTGCACTTTTTTGTGCTGCTGCATTTACTGTAATTTTTGGTATAGGTTCTACTAAATGGATAGTAAAAAAAAGATGATGTTAGGCTTTCTTTAGACACAAAATATCTTGATTTTATTGTTATAATATGATCAAATATTTCTTAATTATATTGTTAATTTCTTTCACACTTTTGGTTTTAATTTTGTTCGATTCATATATTGCCTCATAGCAAACATGAGCATTATTGGGAGTACTATTTCTTGTCTTTACCATAATGTTATATATATAGATATTTGAAAACTTCTGATATTTATTTGCTGGTGAACTATAAATCAGATTTTTGTTGTATTTTGAAGTTAAAAAAAAAGTTTGGTGGAATGCCTTTTTTTTATCTTTATTAGTGCCTATGCTTTGCTGGTTGCAAAAGTTATTATTTTGTCTGTTAGAATTGACACCTTCATTTTGTTTATTAGAATTGCTATCTTTATTTTGTTCACTAGAATTATAATTTTTGGTAGCTTTCTTTTTAGCTTTCAATTTGGATGTTTATATTCTCTTTTCATAGTAGGAACTAATATTAAGTTGTTTGCTTATTTTAATATCAATTCTTGTACAAAAAAAAAATTTTTTAAGAGAAAATTTTTTTAAGAAAAAAAAAAGCGGTATACAAAGTCAATTCTGATTCAAATTATACGATTTAGCAGCAGGGAGGGCGAGCAGACTTTTTTTGTATTTTATGAAATTTTTGGGTAAGTTGAGTATGTAAGTTAAAAGCTCTGAAATCGTCAAAATCCATATTATCTTTTTATATAAAATACCCAGGAACACATTCTAGAGGCTAGATTTTTTTGGTTAAAAATGACCCTTCCAGAGTCCCAAGAACAATAATTTAGTTTTCTGGTTAAATCAGCACTTGAGAGCTCCAAGAACAATAATTTAGTTTTCTGGTTAAATCAGCACTTGAGAGCTCCAAGAACAATAATTTAGTATTCTGGTTAAATCAACACTTGAAAGCTTCAAGAATAATAATTTAGTATTCTGGTTAAATCAACACTTGAAAGCTTCAAGAATAATAATTTAGTATTCTGGTTAATCGATACTTAAAAAGACCAAGAACTATGATTTGTTTTCTTGCCTAGCTGGAGTCTCCGAAAACTTAATTTCGATGACGAGCATTTTGCTTTTTACGATACATTTTCGTTATATAAAAAATATATTGTATAGCTATTTGACGTTTTTTTGCTTTGAAATATATCTAGATAACATTTTAGCTTTCTTGTCTAGTAAGTCTCCGAAATCCATTATTGCTAACTGTATGAGGGTGCAAAGCACCTGAAATGCGAAGTGAAGTGGAGCATCTAGTTACCATATTGCTTTCTTGTATAGTTTGAGTCTTCGAAATCCATTCCAATCATGAACAAATGAAGTGCAGTGAGTTATCGGGAAGCATTTTTAAGTCGAGCAATATATTGGGAAACATAAAACCCACCAACATGAGCCTGGCAACGGCCAGAAGCAGAGGCAGTAGGCTTCGCACAGAAAGTGCAAGGAACGCGTTTTTTGGCTCTCCGATGACCTTCTTATATACTTAAGTTAGACTATATAGGATAAAATTTAAATTTAAAGAAAAGAATATTTAAGGTAATATATATGAATCGGTTAACTATATATAGATATGGACCTTGTCCAAGATGTGGCGATACATTCGCAACAAACCAAAAATTCAAGTATCATTTAACTGAAAGAAAGCACCCTTGTGCACCTCGAGGCTATGCCTCTCCTGAAGCTGGTCCAGGCCCTCGTACCCAAGCTCATCGTGAAGGTAGACTTACTAAATCAGAAGAAATAGTAACTCAACAAACCACACCATTAGATAATATAGAATTGCAACCTGTTCAAGAATTGCCTATTCACGAAGAAGGATTTCTAGATTTAGATGTAGAAGTACCATGGCCAGTTCGATTTCCATATAATGAAGAGCATCGTGTAATATGGCAAAATGGAATTCAGACCGCAAAGAATATGTTTAAAGTAGATGGAGCCGAATATGCTTTCTCAACCTGGTTTACAGAAGCTAAAGAGATAGATTTGGCCAGTGTAATATTAGGAGCAGAAAATGAAGATGAAGCTATGCAGGAGGTATATTTACAATGCCTATATCGGAATTATTTAGAAGAAGAAGAAATCAATGAAATCATAAAATTGGCAGTAGATGCTTATAGAGCATCAGATAAAGGAAGTAAAGCCTGGTTAGAACACGTGGAACAAGAAATAGAATCAAAAAAATTTGAGGCTGGGATGACTGAAAAGCGGGCTCAAGAAATTTTAAATGCGATTGATAATGGCGAGTTCTTAATAAGGGTAAAATTCATTCGAGATGATTCTGTATATGGAGATAAATCTCAAACAAAGATTGCTTTTAAAATTATTGATAAATATGAGCCTATTCGTGAATCAAAAAAGGCAGGTGGAAAATACGTCGGGGGTGGTCCAAATGTTATACTTACAAAGAAAACGAAACCAGGATTTTGGGTAGGAATAGATGAAAAATTTTTGGTTAGAGAAGTCAGTGAGCAATCTGAGGTAGGGAAGCTTGACAGTAATGCAGTAGTATATGGATTATATCGAATCCGAAAGCCAGATATCAATCGATTAATGCCTATAAAGGATGGTACACTTAACTGTGTAGCTGAACGAGTAATAGAGCATTTTGATCAAGCCAAAAGAGGACATGGACTCACAAAAATTCGTCGGCAAAAAATAAATGATTGGGAGAAAAAAATGCGCATTCCAGGTGCTCGAGTATGTGATGTAGCAGAGTTAGAAAAAATTCTCAAGCGACCAATTACATTACTTGATATAACTCATGGTACTATATTTAATAGTGGAAAGTATCGATCAGGTAAGTATGAAGAAATCGGAATGGTAGTTCATAATGGCCATGCATTTCCAAGAAACCAGCACTTCCCAAGAGATCGAATGGTCGAATATTATAAGGGTGATACATGGGAAGCTATCAGTAATGCCCTCAGGGGACCTCAAGCAATCTGGCTTATGGGAGTGGGGGATACGAGTCAAACAATATCCCAGTTTGTTCTAGAAGATGGTCGCACATTTAGAACATGGAAAAAGCATACAGAAATTATAGAAGCATGCAAACAACTAGTCAATGATACAATAGATTGGCAATATCAGGAAGGAATAATCAATAAGGAAAAGAAATCGATTCTTTTAGAGTCTCTAAAAGTTGTTGATTTAGCAGAGCAGGTATTTGGTGCAAACCATGCTGGAAGCCGACTCGCTAATGAAATCAATGAATGGCATCCAATATCTGGAAAAGTAAATGAAAATATAAGGCAAGCCTGTGTCGAGCATGGGCATGGTGGACGCTGGAATGCACCCGATTATCACGTCAATGATGTCGTATGTATCGATATGAAAGAATGTTATCCAGCAAGCATGCGAGGTCAAGGAGAATGTACACCATGGTTCAATAGGTTCGGACATCCAACACACTACCTTGTTCGAGTTGCGGTAAATGGAGAATTGCCGGAGGATGATATCACTGGATTTGCGCAGGTAAGATCTTTTAAATTTGCATCAAATATACATTCAGCGATTCCCGTCTGGTACGGAAAACATTTTGCATGTCGAAGTGGAGAAGGATGTGGGAAAGAAAAAGGATGGGCACCTATTGTACTTCTACGATATCTTCTTGAGGTTGGTATTCTAGAAAGTGTGACTATTGGAGAGGCAATAATTTCTCTTACTAAACAGACCAAAGTTTGGCTACCTAGAAATCGAGATATTAGTTGTGCAATTATAGGTAAGTTTACACAAGGTGGCAAGATTGATGAAAAACGCCTTACTCATCGACTTGTAACAGATGAAGGTGAGCTTGATTTCTTGATCAAAGATTGTACTGATGCTGGAACTTTTGCCGGAAGAGAAAAATGTCCACTCGGATTCATACTTACATATTACGAGGGACATCAACCTCAATATACACATTTGCGGGCCTCAATGTTAGCATATGCGCATATTAATTTGTTAGAGATGCTTCGGAGATTTGATCCTAATGAAGTAGTAAGGATTGCTACAGATTCTATATATGTACGAAAAGAGGCTTTATATAAGATCGAAAATATACCGGCATTCTTCGAGCAAGTTGAGGTAAAGTCAGATCCAAATTTATGTTCACACTATCCTTCTTGTGCAATGTGTACTGATCCAGAAGAATTATTTATTTCAAAATCTGAATATGCAAAATGGATTAAAGAGTTTCTAAAAACAAAAAGGCCTCTAGTAAAATATGATTGCAAAAGACATAAACCATTTGTTTGCAGATTTTGCTTTGGGGAATGGTTTTATAAACCAGACTCCTATGCTCTTTCACATCAACCAGAAGAACAAGAAATCCGAGAAATTCAACCCGGTCAATGGCGTGACAAAGGTGAAAAAATATATGGACCAGTTACCGATATTGTATACTGGCCAAAGAATAGACATTGGGAATCGATCAAAAATATTCCTGAAAGTACAGCACCCTCGATTCATGATCCTATTACAAGATGTCGGAAATCATATCTTAATGGAGGAGGTGGTTCAGGAAAAACAACGCGTGCAATTCGAATTTTCAAAAATATAAACATGGTTGTATTTACTCATACAAATGCATTAGCTAAAGATTTTCGAGAAAAACGTGATGTAAAAGCTCAAACCTGGCATAGTTTCTTCAGATGGAATGGAGTGGGAGAGTGGACACCTGAACGCATGGGAGAGAAAAAATTTCCACGAGTTGTTATTTGGGATGAGGTATGTACAGTTCCTAAGCATATTCTTGAAATGTTCATTAATTATTTATTAGAACATAAATGCCAGGTAATTTGTTGCGGTGACGATGCACAACCTCCGCCATTCTTCGGAGAAATGCCACATAATTGGTTAAAAGAGCATGCTGATTATTACGAAGAAGTTTTAACTGATTATCGTGCAAAATGTCCTAAATTACGTGAACTCAAAAAAGCTATGCGTCGACAAAATAATCGAATACAATCAAAATTATTTCGAGGAATTCTCCCAACTATAGAAAAATGGGAACGTCTCGAAAAGGAATGGACTCTCTCAGATCGCATATTATCAGCACATCGCCTATCTCGAAGAATTGCATCGCAAAAATGCCTTGAACTCCATCGTATTAAATATCCAGATCTACCGGTTCCATTAATATATAGGCCAAGAGATGGACGTAAACAAAACTGCCTCGTTCCAATTCCCGGTTCATCTGAGAAACAGGAACTAGTAAAAAATGATATAGTATATTTACCGTTGAATATGCTTCCTGAAAAATTTATAAAAGATATATTAAGCGAAGAAAAAATACTTGATTGGAATTTGGGATATGCTATGACTGTGCATACTAGTCAAGGGATGACGCTTGAAGCTCCACAACGAGTTTGGGTTATTGATGAACATTTGGCGTGGGATAATCTAATATATCTTGCAGTAGGTCGTGTAGAATATTTGAATCAACTTGTGCGAATAGAAGGTCCTCCATTACCTCCTGAGATTGAGGAAGCAAAAAATAAGAAAGCAATTGAGCGATCCCTAAGACCATTTATTTCTGGAAAACTCGTAAGATATATGGATCAAGATAAGAAAAAAGGTCGTGAATTTAACTTATCTGTTGATTATATCCTTGTATTAAAAGATTCGCAAAAAAATAATTGTGAATTATGCCTCAATGAAATGTTGTGGGAATGGGATGAAGCTGGAAATCCTGATCAATGGACGATTGATCGAATTGATAATAAACTAGGACATATAAAAGGTAATGTACGTCTTACTTGCTTGGAATGTAATCGGAATCATCGAGTCTGACTCACTCAATGAGACCAGAGCATTAGCAATTATGTGAGTATAATATGGGATATAAAATTTTTTTGATTAATTATCTTGATATCTTATACCGAATTATTTATTACTACCACTTGCCTTTATTCAAAATATATTTGGGAGGGTGCATCGAAGTTACGGTCATCGAATGTATATGATAACGCAAACGCAAAAATGAATAAATTCGGTTAAAGTAATCCAGTATGTAGTAATTAAATGGCTTTATCGAGTTGATGGACCATTTATGAAATATGCTCAAGATCGGTATACAAAAAATTTCTATAAATAATAATTCTGGCTTATGCATATAGGCGAGGACGTAATTGCCACATATTACAGGTTTGTATAATAAAAAAGTTTTAGCTACATTATATTTTTCTGTTAATATATACAATGATAAAAAATCCGAATAGCATACTCATACGTAAAGGTCTTAAAAAGTCTCTCATCAAGAAAGAGCTTTCACATAAAATATTCGAGGACTGTGTTTTAGAAGGAAAAGAGGATCAACCACGAACTGCTCAATTCCTCCGAAGTTACAGACATCGAATGTACAGAATAAAGCAAACGAAGAGAAGTGTTAACCCATTTGATTCAAAATTGTGGATAGCTCAAGATAATGAAACAACATATTTATTTGGGGATTGTGAAATTCCGGAAGAATAAACACCCAACTAAATCGTTATACTTAATGTAATAAATATATCTATTTTTTATGATCGATAATAAATAAATATAAAAATTAAATAAAAAGTCTTAGTTAATAAAATCCATGTGTTTGACCAGCGAAGATCGAGCGATCCCTCCCCATACTAATTAATTCGTGAATGAACAGATCGCCAAATCCGAATAGAATCTGCAAATTAGGTTTGTTAGTCGTGAAGGTGTTTAATGTATAAAAACGAGCTAAGTATAAAGAAAATTGCAAATACTTATTTGTCTATAACGTATACTTATTCTTTCAATCCTGCAAAGTTTTATTTTTGAATATGTCTACTGACCCGACCCCCCAAAATATTTCATGTCTCAAAACTCTCGCATTGAATATTCTTAAGAATAGCTCCCCGGATGTTATTGCAAAAGATGTTGAAATTCCAGAACTAGATCCATGCTCAAGGTGTAAAGAAGAGCTTTTTTTGTATGAATTTAAAAAACCATTTACGACACTTATCTGTGGCCACATATTTCACCGTCGTTGTCTTGAGGATTATGTAAAAGATCTTCCGCAATGCCCTAAATGTGCAATAGAAATTGAATCTATTGATTATACGCATTATTCTGGCACTTTTGAGCAAAGTACCTCGGACCCAATGCAAATTTCGCCACAAATGACATCCAGTCAAAGCCAGAATACAATAACCCCAGATACAACTCTTATTTTTAACCCTACCTTAGCATATGACCCAACAATATATCCAAATTATGTGGATCTTACCAAAAACAAAGATGCCTCTCAGATTGAATCCAGGAATTGTTCCAAGTGTTCTGAAGTAATCTCCCCGGAAATTTTGAAGCCAGTCATATTATTGCCATGTAACCACGTTGTGCATTTCGAATGTATTGACAATAAGCGTAAGCTATGTCCTGAATGTCCATCTATTGATGATCTGGAAAAAGAAGGATATTATATCTCGCCTATTGTTTTAGCCAACGAAACACCCAAGAAAAAAAGGAAGATGCAAGAAAAAGATACTCATAAAAGTAAATCTAAAAGGGCCACAAAACCCAAAGCAATTATTCGAGAGTTATCTGTTGCTTCAACTAGCAGTGGACCATCAATCAGCGCTCCTTCTGAAACTACCAATATTGGTGAAATTTCTAATCAATTCCATAAACTATACTACGACGTTGATATTGCTGAAAAGAAGGGGGATCAAGAAAACCAGGAGGTAGTTCAATGCTACTTTCGGTTTGGGAGAGCTCTATCAGAACGACTTGCTGTATTGCTCAAGAACAACCCCCCACAGACAGCGCATACAAAGTTAAATAAAGAAGTTAAGGAAAAGCTTCCGGAAAAAACTAAAGATGCTATAGTGCGTAAAAGAACAGATATGGCTAGAAAAATTTATGATATATTTAGTAAAATCGGAGAAGATAAAATCAAGAATATTAGATCTTTTACTGCATCCAGTTTTTCTGATCTAACTAGAGATGAAGTTTCATATATCATAAAAAATTTTCCTGTGTAATTCTCCGATAATTTAACTAATAAACGTGCCTACTGCGCCACATCGCGTGATATATCATGTGATACTGTTCTGACTCGGAACACCCCCATATGATATAAATTTCAAGTGAATATTCAGTATATGCGGTTATTATTCTTATTGCATTTCGAAATTCTCGAATAATTAACATTAAATATTCAATAACCTGTTAGAATAAATTCCACGAAATTTATCCGTATCACCTTACAAGGCTTATGCATAATTTATTTGTGGGCACAAACACAAGTGCTAAATATTACAGGTTTGTATTGTATAAAAAAAATAGCACGTATAAATTATTTTTTCTTCGGTTAATATATCACAATGAAAGATCAGAATAGCATACCTACATATAAAAACAAACAAAATTACCAGTACTTCGAAAAGTGGCATATCTTTAGAGGTTGGAATTACGGATGTAAGATCTGTGACGAATGTAATCATCATTCACATCTATATTGTAAAACGTGCAAAAAAGTAGCGGATGGAATATATAGGCGATGTGAATGTGATAATTTTAAAAGAAAACCTTGAATAGTTAACATTTAATCAGAATTATACGTACATAATTTGTCACTTAACAAAGATTAGAATAATTCCGCATATGAAATTTATCTGTATCACCTTACAAGGCTTATCGTATGCATAACTTATTTGTGAGACGGGGCACAAGCACAAAGTGCCATTTTTCAATTTTTCTGGAGTTAGTACCCTAACCAAAGTCGGTCAATTAACTCATGCCACATATGTTCTAACTTTATTTCCAACTCCGGACCGAAACCTTATCTGGCCTAAATGCGCACAATGTATCATGTACGACGGAATATCAAGAAAAAAATAATATATACACTCTATTATTATACAAAGTATCATGTACGACGGAATACGTATCAAGAAAAAAATAATACTGTATATACATTCTATTATTATACAAACCTATACTTGTGTATATCAAATTTAATATATGATGCAGTAAGTAATCATGTGAACGTGAACCCCAAGTGATTTCTTGTTAAATGTATTTTTATTAAACCATCATGATATTGCATCTACGTGCCTTGTAAATTTATTTATCCTGAATCAATAAAGTGGATAGACATGTATGTTTTTTCAAATTTATCTTTATTTTTATTGTAACCCTGGTGATTGCTATATCATATAAAATCACACTTTTGCATGTTTATATATGATAGATTGATACTAATGTCTAACCCGCATATGATAAAAATTTGTCTCGGCAAAGGTGATCGGCGTGACAATTTGTCACGCGTAATTTTTTATTTCAAAAATTTAAATTTTCATTCAGATGCACGAACAATTAATATATATTAATGGAAAACTATTTGTTTCCAAATTTAGTATACAAATTTTTAGATTCGTTGGCTAACGATTGTTGTTTTGGTTCAAAATAAGTTTTCCGGATATAATTAATTTTGAAGTGATTTGGCTTCTCAATATTTTCAGAATGTAAAAGATTGGTAATCTTGTTATCGCCTGAATTCGGATGTAAATATTTTGCTTTTTTGATGATTTTCTCCTATTATCCATTGAGTCTTCATAAGCGTTTTTACAATCATTGGGTGTAGAGCCTCAAAAAAAGATCAAATTCACCCACCTTAAAATAGTATAAAATTTCTAAGGCTTGTCTTAAGACGTCAATACTACAAATCTGTGCGGGAAACTTAAAAGCTGGTCCATCAAATCCAAAATAAAGCCCTTCGTCCAGTAAATCGACTCCAATCAATTGACCGTCCAAAGCTAAAATATGTTATTAGATGTGAGAACGATATATCCTAATACCATGATGTGTGATGTTCAATGATGCTGTGATTTACCCGCCAGCTGTAATCCAAAAATTGCCGTATCATTTAAAGCTTCATCAGGAATATTGCTCTCGAGATATTTGTCAAGTATGCATTTATTTGTTCTCAGAGATTTACTTCGATCTTTTATAATTTTTACAAGTGTAGCTTCCCGAGCGCATTCGGAATGGCTCAGCTCTTTCGTGCCATCTTCAGTTTTTATACAAAGGTCAATCTTTCTTCTTGAATCATTCGTGACTTGCGAAACTATTTCTCCCCTGAAGAAATTTGTATATCAATTTTCAGATCCATAATTGATAACCACTTCAAGGTAATAAATAAAATACTTACCATATCAGTCTAACATAATCTCGTTGATCTGAGAATATTATGTCTAAAATAGAGCCTGTTAAAATCATCGCATATTGAATTTCAGTATGGTTTTGAGGCCGGCCGTCTTTTTTGATGAAAATATAGGGATTTTCTAAAAATAAATCAATGCTGAAAAAGTAAAAATTTCAACTTCAGTGAATAGCAAAACAAAGAATCAAATAATATTATAATAAACATACATATTGAAATATATTTTTGCTACTTGTCTCATTTGACTATCAATAGGTCGTTCCATTATTTTTTCTAATACAATTTTTCGTGCCCCCAAATAATCGTATGAACCACAAAGCTAAATGTATAGTATAATGAAATGTGTAAGAGTTTGGCCACATTTGATAGCAGTTTCAACAGTAGTACAGTTTATATACATTTTCTACTTTTGTAATTAATTCTAATACTTCTCCTGTGAATCTTTCAACTTTCAAGTCAATTATTGATAATACTTTTTTCTTTAATGGTATCCAATTGTCCCCGAACCAGGTGTACATGCCTCCTTTGAACTCAGACGAAAGATCTATTATGGAAGATAGTCCCAACCTGTACATATGTTTATAAAGTAATTAATAAATTAAAAAAGTACCATTAATAATATTATTATTACCTTATAACACTCAATATTTTCGTGTCAACTTTTTCGGCTTGTTTCGCTTCTTCGATTGCCTTTTTTGTCATAACTATGAGCCGACTTCTTACGTTTTCACCATTCTTTAATTTCCATTTGTAATTTTTGTTATCGGTTTTTGATGAACCAACAAATGAATTAAATGATATATCTGCAAGTTCAACCGTATCTTCTTCATCAGAATTGTCATCTAAAGAATTTTCTTCATCTTCGTCCTTATAGGCAGATGATATTCCGGAATTTAATCCGTTCGGTAAAAAGTTTAGATTAAACATAGAAATGGTAATTTTTTAACATGTATTTTTTTTTATTGCTTACGTTCATCTGTTCTCTTGGATATTCCAAATCCGATTCATCAGCTGATAAAATTTTTTCATCATAATTTTTTGCTTTCTGACTTTCTTCCTACGGAAGTCATAAAAACAATATATTCTCGGTTAAAAGATGTATATAGCTATAATGACATAAAAGGTATTTGATACCTCCACAATCCCATTATTTTGTTCGTCACTTTCTTCCGTTGATTTGATCTGTGTATATCCAAGATATAAGAAAAGGAAGAAAACCTATTGCAACTATTTACAAGCTTCCAATACTAACCTTCTTGACCTCCACAGAAGAAATTAAATCCGAATCTAAAGTGCTATCAAAAGCACGTTTACCATCCGAAGACGATGCCTCTATTGGCATCTTTTCCTTTGATCCAATAATAACAGTTCCACCTCTGATATTTGCAACACCCAGAGAATTATTAAATATTGGTTGATAAAGGTTGATTGAGGAATTACGATCATTGTCCCAATTTTTGGCTATTTGATAATCAGGTCGTGATCCCTAGCGTAAGGACACGTTAGTAATGTTCTTAACTGGCATAATCATAATTCACTATTTTATTTTTTTTTTAACCCACTGGTTTGGCCCGGAGCCTTCAGCATCAGACAACCCCAGAGGTCACCTATGCCCCAATGGAGCCATTGCCAGTCCAGCCCGGAGCCTTGAACATTAGATAACCCCAGAGGTCACCCATGCCCTGACAATGGCTTTGTGAAAAAATGAAGGTTCTTGTACATGGCAGTTTACAATAATTCCAAAGATCTACCTCTTCAACTTACCGATCTATATCTATGCAGTAGTTGTTTTGCTTGTTCACGTCTTTGGCCTTCTTCAGTATCGGCAATTGTTTCGAGACACTTAATATAGCATTCTATTTTCCGTTCAAGAGGTTCTAGAACACACTCGTCTAAGAATCCTAAAATATTCCACTTGGATTCTTGCTCAAAATACTTATGGTCAGAGTATTTGTGCATCTATTTCAAAAGAATCTAAATGAGTTCGTATCCCGCACAAAGGGTCGTAGGCATAGAAATGACATATTCTAAAGTGTTGCAAGAAGGGGAGCGAATGAACCCAGTTCTCAGGAGAAGAACAAGGAACTCACCCTTTCAGAAAAATCACCTTGACTAAAACAACTTACGACGAGGTTACATAAGATAATCGTCCAATTAAAATTGCAATTAAAGTACTACAGTTTCTATATAGTTTTATTTTCTGGCTCTGGTGGCCGATTTATCATAAACGATTGTGCTTAGTGTCCTTATTACACAAGTGTGTTTCGTGAATTATTTCTTCTGATGTGTTGTTATGATTCTTTGAAAAAGCGATCAGCGTGATAAATGTCACGCACATGATTCAAGAATAATTTCTACTTACTGCGCTTTATATCACGTGATGTTGTGACCTTGGGTCACATCCTATATATCCTATATAATAAATGTTCCACAGTTTACAAATAAATGATGTATCGTTAATTTATATACACGTATCGGTATAATTTATTTTAAAGCACGTATTACACCTGGCCCATGGGACAAGCAATTCATAATTTGTTTATATTCATAGTGGATAAAATAAATCTTACATCAAATACGCTACATAAAATATTTCTTGGTAAAAGTGATCGGCGTGACAAATTGTCACGCGCACATAATTTTTTTATTTGAAATTAAAAGCATTAACTATCAAAAAAAAATATTTTTCAAAACGTGTACAGTAAAATTCTTTTCCCAACCATTTCTAAAATTATATAAATTAATATTAAACATGCAAACTCAAAAAGGCGAATCTAAAGACTTATCCGAGGTTGATTCATTAAAATTGGAAAATGTTAGACTTATGACTAGGATCGCAGAATTAGAGCAAATAGTAAAAGAAAAAAATGCGCTTGAGACTGAGCTAAAACAGATTATAGAAGAAAATGCTGAGAAAGCAAAGTTAAGAGATGCTGAGCTCAATGCAAGAATCATGGAACTAGAACGGTCAGCAAAAGGAAATGAAGAGCGATTTGTAAAATTGGAGCAAAAGCAATGCAATACTGTAGATAGATTAGAAAATGGCGACAATTCATCTGAAGATGATGTTAATATACCCGACCTTGTTATAAAATCGTTAGAGGATGATACTTCTGCATCTGATATAACTGATGATGCTTTAAGTTCTGATGTATATCAGGGGTCGAAGATTCAATGCTCCATATCATCCATTCATACAGAATCTAAATCGCCAGAAGATAAAGAGATCGAATTTCTGGATCGGGTACATAAAGAACGGATTAGTAATGTAATAGGAGAAAGAAATCGGGAAAAGAAGCTTAGATCCCAAGGTTTATCTTCGGATAATAATTCATCAGAACAGTCTAATTCATTATATAATGTAAAAACTGTTACATTGGAAACGAATCCGAAGAATTCAACGGAGGTAAGTGAGGAAGAAACAAAGCCTCGGATTTATGACTCATTAAATCAGAATATTTCAGAAATAAGCTCCGAGTCCAAGTCACCTACTAATCTATTGCCTAATCAGAAAATTCCTTATAATCAAAAAGTAGAACGAGGTTTAAGACTCGAGCTATTTATTTGCACCAAAGATAATAATCACAAGAAAAAAAAAGTATTTGATATTCAAATTCCTGAATTTTCTTTAGAAGAGATTTTAACAGGATCTGGTAAGGTTACGTCACAAAATATAGTTGATCTATTTAGGGTAGCAATGAAGATTCGACAAAAGGAAAGTTTGTGCTGGTATTGTTATTACAAAGCATACGAAAACCGAGTCAATGATGTTAAGACTGCAAATAATATTGATGAACAATAGGCAAGAACGATAGTGTATAATGAAATAAAATCGCTCCTTCCTGATATAACTGATGTAAACTTGCGTAAAATAACTTCCAGAGCAAAAAAAGTATATATATTATATGAAGGAATAGGAATTGATAAAATTAGTCAAATAACTTACAGCGCAAGTGCTATTTCAAGTTTAAAGGATAATCAAATTCAAAATATTATAAATGATTTTCCCAAGACAACTGATATAAGTTGCCAAAAAGTGATCGGCGTGACAAATTATCACGCGCATATGTCAGATCTATCTAGCTCAAACGATTCATCAGCAGAGTTGGCACTGTCAAAATTACCAGAAATTGAGGTAAGTGAGGAGGCCAAGAAAACTCTACTGGAAACTGAGACAATAAATAACCATAATTACTTTCGTAATAAGATATTGTGGAGTTATTCTGATCTATATAAAGAATTTAGTAGTGCAAAATTTGATTATTATGGAATTCATGAGGGGTCCTTATGTCTAGTATGCAAGCACAGTCACGAGGAAGGAAAAAGTGTAAAGGGTAGATACGAAGCTGGATCTTATTTTATTAAATGTGGAAAGCATGAAATCGAGATAACAGCATAAATCATAAAGACATACTGCCTTCGACAAATTCTCCGGTTTCAAATGATCGTAAATATTAACTATATTATTTTTTTAGTTACTATTTCGGGATATGCACAGAGTGTCAGCACGTAAGTATCCTTGTTATATAAGTAAGACAAAGACACGACTCATACTTAATTTGAATTTGTGATCGTATAAAACAATAACATGGATAAAGTCTTGACTCCTGAATATTCGGACTGGCATGCTAATTAGTTGATTTACCAAGTTCTCAGACAGATAAAATTCGTTTGAGCTTATATAGAGCATATATGGAAGAGACTGGACTCGATCCTTGGATAAAGTCTGAAACTCCCGAATCCTCACAAATCGAAAAGGATGCCGAAAAAAAGACGTTATTTGTACCACAGATAAATGTTCAGCCTACACCATCCAAACTTCGATCATCAATTTCTATTCTACCTAAAGACCCAGAAGAGAAACAAAAACATGTTATTAAAATGGTATTAGAGCGATTTCCTTATTTAACTTTGAAACATAGTTTTAAATATAGTAATTATTTTGATTTTAATAGATCTGTACTCTGTCCTATATGCAATAAAGACCATAAAAAAGAAAATATAAGAAATCATATAGAGGGTACTTGGGGTAGTGGCGAATATTGTGGTGAAAAAACTTATCGTCTCTATTGTTATATAAATAAATATCAGAATTCAATCCCAATAGTAACCATAAGAGCATAGAGCCGCCTTCTCGTTCTTTGAACTCGAAGCCAGATTATAGATACTGTGTTAATTTATTTTCTGAAATATATAAACCGACCATGAGAGGCGAAGCCTCATTACTATGTAATACGAACAAAGTGAAGTGAATTGTCGGGAAAACTAGGTATAACTTTATTATCACCACTAATTAATAATCGAAAATCGCATTACAAGAATCACGTAAAAAAATAAAAAATTGGGAGCGGACCCCCTTCTTTATTTAATAAAAAATTGCCAGGACGACAATGTAAAAATAAAAAATATATATATCGCTGTTACAGATGCGAATACAAATAAAAATTATTTTTTTGGTGAGGAGAGTACATAAATATGAACACCATCAGAGGGACTATTAGGAAAGTCTTCAGAAATTCTACACATTGGTTTGATAACATGACCACCCGGGGATAGAGAAAGACGGATTTTAGTAGAAGGAACGGAATAGAAAAAGGGTGCCAGGCGGTTTTTTACCATATCTTTGACCAATTCATACATTTTATCCTTAGAAATCTCAATTGTAAAAATTTCGTCTTCGGAGTATGTTTTATTATCGTCATTAAGGAGGACACAGTTAAGGTTAATAATTGCCATTTTGGGGACTCTGCAAAAAATAAAAACCCATAGTTAATAGAAAGTAACGAAATAAAATCTCTTGTATAAACAATATATGATAACCGGACCTTGGAAGTAAATTGCGAATATGTAAAATTTTTTCAAAGACAACACGGCAAAATATATATATAAGAGCAACGTTATTGCTACCTAACTAATCTTATGGGCGGGAACTTGCTTATTTTATACCGTTCATTCGCTAGATCTAAAAAACCTGGCAGAAAAAAAGTTACACGATTAGTAATTGCGGTAGGGTAACGCAATCTAGATCCCACCATGAAAAGCAAGTCTATTCGGTCATAAGTTCCAAATACTGAATCTATTTTGTCGCTTTTCTGGTAAAATTAGCCCCCTTATAATCGACGATCTCTCCTGTGATGAAAAAAAAAGTTAACGATCTCGACGATCTGTGAAATTTCAAATCCCTGTAACATATGAATTTTGATAAAACTACTGATTAAGAACATTATACGTATTACCCTTATAGCCTTTTTAAGTCTCATTCTTATCGCGGGATCACATATAAGGTAAGAAAGGTTCTAGTCGCTATTTATTATTAGCGCTACTTATTAACTGTTAATAAAAAATCGACCGTGAGAAATGATTCTGCAGAAGAGTGACACCGCATAAAATTTAATGCAGGCCATTGATTATTAAAGCCGGTCAAGTTTTTATCTGATAAACATGAATATTAAATTTTCGCTATTTTAGCTTCGACCTAGGCCAAAATAAAAGCGGACCTGTGAGATCGTTAAGTCATACGTATTAGATCCAGCACGGATCAATGGCGAAATACTGAAATAAGTCACTAACGGCTGTTATTTTTGAATGGCTATTAACGTGGTTGTGTTAAACTAACGCACATTTATGTTTACAGGTATTTGTATTTCTGTATTTACACTTCTGCACTTTGGTAAAAAAGCTAGATGTTTGATCAACATAATGCATAAATAGCGAAGTGCATAACGGTAATTCTAAATTTGTAAAGCGTGTAAATTATTAACGATCTAATCCCAATATAGAAAACGTGCGATTGTTGAATTGCCGTGTCCAATAATTGTGGTGCCGAATTTGGTAAACAGCAATTGTTTGTTAGAAAATTACAAAGTCTATTATAACGTCAAATAAAGCAACGTGCTAACCATTGTTTTGACGAATTACTATTTTTTTAGAAGGTGTGCTCTGTAATTGCAAAGTGTTAAATCCTCAAGTTATGTTTTGCAACATATAATGCCGTGATAAAAAAATATTTGGCAAATTTATAAATTAACACGCGTTAGGAGTAACTATACCTTTAGTTATAATTGTATTTTCTAATAAAAGGGGCATCTCCCAACATAAACCCTCATAATTTATTTTTTATAACATTGTAAGCTTTGCTATATATATCGCTAAAAATTTCCACCCGTCAGTAATATATCGAGAACGTTTTTTAAATTCGTAAATAATGCAAGAATCTATTGAGAAGCGTAAAAATGAAAATGAAATTTCTAACCTTGTTAACATATCCCAAGAGAAACCAACCAAAAAGTTGTCACGTCACGCTCGTTATAATAAAAAACGTAAGCTTGAAAAAGATGAAAAAGAACAAAATTCGGCCTTGTTGACGGATTATAATGTGTCGAGACCGATTTTACCATTGATAACAAGCGATGTTATTTTTGATCCAGATCGGGTATATATTGTTTTTGTCTTAGATTCCAGTTTTACTCTCATGCCTGGGTTATTTTTGTGTTGATCGGTCAATCGTCCAAGTTACTTGCTACGAGTATACTTAAGCTATGCAAAAAATTGTTGTTCTGCAACTAGGGCCTCTGGCTTCTGTATGTTATGTGTTCGAAAGGGCATAATCATCATTTTGATGGCTCAGTACTTTGGCTTGGGTGGTTTGTTCAGTCCGCAAAAAATATACAACCTAGTGCGGGTTTATATTATCATTCGTATCGATAATTGCATCAGATATCTAATTTTATTTTACATTAATATTGATTATGTTAGCACCGGACCCAACATGCGACTCGGGGATTGTGTACACGTGACAAAATTTATTATATTGAAAATGAATGGAGGAGTGTCCCCCTTTGTCCGTCGGATCGTATATCATCGGGAGGTGTCAAAATTTGTGAAGAAATTTCAACCAAAGATCTTTTAATCGACATGCTAATTCGAGAGGCAAGATCGGCTAATAATATTGAGTTATCCGACGTCCCGCTTAATTTTCTTCTGCTAGTAAATAAAGAAATAATTAAAATGGGAGAGCATGATGATGTCAATTCCCATCCTGATAATGCAAAAAATAACCGTTTATGGGTTGCTCTTGGTCGCTGGTTGGGGATGGAGGAACCGGTTATAAGAAGAGACGTGCGTCGTCACCTTCGGTCTAAATGGATAGATCTTAAATATGCTGTTGATTTTCAAAATATTGAATCACGGGATATTTTAAGAACCACCTCATATATTTCTCGAAAAGAGAAAGCCCGTTTAATAATATCTGCCCGGGGTAATCTCTGTTCATTAAAAAACTTAGTAAAGCTTCGCCATTTAACCGTTTCGGAATGTGTTACAGATGTAGAAGGTAGAACCTTAGTACACTTGGCATTATTAAATAATCCAAGAGCAGTTATTCAAGCAATGGATGCCGTAAACCATTATTATTTTCACACCCTAAATAACCCTTCCCACCGTAGTGATGAGTTTTGGAAAAATTTCATAGAACATTTTGGCGCATATACACGAAATAACCTCCTCCCATTTACTAGTTCAAACACCGCAAGCTCCCATAATATCGCACATCAAGAATGCGTTAACACTTTACTTCGCAATCTTGGTCCATTATCAACCTCTGTTAATGAATTTGTACGAGAATTTTATAGAAATTTATATGAAAAACTAGAGAAGTTGGTGTGGGGACCCTTTGCATCTCGACCTTTTGGAATCTTCCCGATGATCGCTATTAATTACAATACAACTAGCGATTACCATTGGGACGAACACGACGAACCAAATAGTTTATGCTGTTTGGTCGCTCTCGGAGAATTTGAGGGAGGAGAATTATGTTTCCCTCAACTCCAGATCATTGTACCGCTTCGGCCTGGACAAGTTGTGGCGTTTTCCTCGCGTCTTCTACTGCACGGTAATTTTCCACTTACAAAAGGTATTCGTCATAGTATTGTATACTTTGTACATGATACCTTTTTTCATAATCTACGGAAATTCGATGATGTATACGATGATCTGAAGGATGGGATTGAGAGAAATGCTGATGGGCATGATGTTCTTTTCATTAAACATCAAAATCTCAATAATGCTCAAGGATTGAATTCAAGAACTATGTTTTTTAAGCCGAAAAAAAAGCAAATAACAACCCCTCCTTCATCAACGGATTGTAGAAGGGGTCATATTTCTTTGGTACGTGCTAGACGTGGGTTGAGGGTAGAAGAGCCGCTTCCAGATTTATAAATAATTAGTAGTAATTTTTATTTTATTTAAATAAAAAAAATTAATAAATTTTTGTCTCCAAGCACGTGGTTTTTACGTAATTTTGCTGGGTTTATTTCAAATGCACTAAAATTGAATCTTGTATAGATATACAGATATGAGCTAAAAAAAAGCGTTAAAGTATATTATAAGCCACATAATTGCTATAAAATATCACTAAATATGTCGGGTTTAAATATATCTATCATTCTTGACAAAAAAGATAGAACATTACCCAAACCCTTTAATAACCGTCCTGGGTATGATATGAAGTATGTTATGTCATACTGCTTCAATTATACTAGTTATGGTGGTGAACAACTTAAACGACTCTATGCAACTGAAAGATTATATGACAACTTATCTATCGTAAGGCAAGGAGAAAATCTTATTCAATGGGCAGTGCGAGTTAGAATCGATCTTCAAGATTTGATACTCCAACAAAAATTTAGTGTATATCACCGATTCTGTTTATTCGCTTCTTATCCTGGAGGTAAGTTAGAAGATTTTAATTACTATCGCCCAAAGCCATTCAAGAATGGGACCGCAATCTGCTTCGGGTGTTGGAAGGTAATTCGTGTTAATGTTAATGTGAAGCCGAAGAAGAAGCACCATTTCTCAAGAGGTAGATATGTAGAAATTCTTGAGCCTAAAGACCTGATGCTAGAACATTGGGATTGTGACTGTTTTAGACCTAAAACTGATTTTGGGTATGCGAGAATTATACAAAAATTTTGGAGGAGTTTCAAAGAAAAAGAGCCATCCAATGCACGGCTTGCCTGGTTGAGTTTACCGAATGATAATATTCCAGAAGATAAGAAATTTCTGGGTTTAATCCCACACAAAGTGAAAAATTCTCAAACTCGAGAACAATTTAATCAGTGGCGTTCTAAATGGATTGAATTATATAAAAACAATCCTATGATGCGCAGTTCCATTATTAATAGACAGTATAAAGAATATTATATTCCGGATAATTGGATAGATTCTAAAAAGAGTCAATTGCGGGTTAGATTCCAAAAACGACTTTTAGAAATAGAAGCATAGTATATATTTATTCGATTTATTAATTGCTTCGTGATATAAAATATCCATACTATTTATATATTATTTTTTTGGCTATATCAATTCTACTAATACCTTTGAGGACATAGATAGGTAGTTGTCCACCGTTTTCCTAATGCTATTCTTGAGATCACAATTGGGTAATGCACGAAGTGAAATAGGCATTCGTCAGCCTCCGGCTAAAAATCTATGAAGTGCTGAGCATATATGCGAGAATACGGGGTTACACTCTAGACTTTATGATATCTGAGGGTTGGTATCTTTTTTATTTTATCAGAATAAACATACTCAAAAATAATCATTTATTATAAATATGGAGTATTACGAACTACGCAAATTAGATGAAATTACACCTTCGAAAAAACAGAATCCATTTGCACCTAGACACCCATTTAGATTATTGGTAGCGGGCACCTCTGAGTCTGGAAAGACGAGCATGGTAGTACATCTGCTCCTAGGAAGTAAATATCCAAAAATATATCCGTGGATGTCTGGTGAAAAACGTGGTCATAAAATACCAAAAGGCGCAAGCAAAAATTTTGGTGAAAGGTATATTCCGTGTGATGATCTAATTGTTGTCGCGCAACACCAAGATGAAGAATTATGGGAAGTAGTGCAATGTTTTTATGAATTTATAGCTATGGATAAGCAAGCTCCATGGTATGAAAATGTGAGATTCAAGCTAATTGCGCCTGAAGAACTACCCAATATTTCATCTTTCAAAAGAACAGGCCGATTTACTGTTATAGTCTTTGA
Source organism: Gigaspora rosea (assembly GCA_003550325.1). NCBI lineage: Eukaryota > Fungi > Glomeromycota > Glomeromycetes > Diversisporales > Gigasporaceae > Gigaspora > Gigaspora rosea. Next base: position 76,726 of record QKWP01000761.1, read on the forward strand.
TGATCTCGCCGGGGAACCTTTGGCAACTCAGCTAAAAATTGTTCCATTCTTTAGATCAGGCAGACATGATGGAATTAGCTCAATTTATATTGCTCAACGTTTTTATGAAACCCATCCAAATATACGAGCAAATCTTAAATATATTTCATTGCATCGTGGATGTGGAACATTAGATAGTATAAAGCGAATTCTTAAAGATATGTATGATGATTATGAGCCTTTAGCAAAAAAAATCTATGAAGTAATAAAAAAACACTTCGTAATTATTGATATCCGAAGACCATCTGATGATCCCTTATCAATTCGATTTAGATGGGACAAACCTTTAAAGGACTAGCAGGAATTTGAAATAAATGCTTTGTGGCCTCATCCATAAGGAATAGTTTCATTTTCTGCATGTTGATATAATTAAATCAGAGATATTGTATCTTTATATATATCGTTATTTTTGTTTTTTGTTTTTTTCTGTCTATTCCATATAGGTCTAATGAACGTAATCCATACAGCAACGATAATTAACAAAGCAAGTAAAAGTAATGCAATTAATGGTGATCCCAATACACTTACAACAGCAGGAATCGCTTCCACCTCCCCCATCGAAATCTGAGGATATGTTTCATTTAGAGAGATAGTACTATCTTTATTGCATTGCAAGCCTTTAGGCGTTTCTTCGAAACATGGGTCTCCGATCCTACTAATTTCTGTATCACCTACCTCAGGGCAAATCTCACTCGAAGGCTGGATCTTATTATCGATTTTTGGAGATTTGGATATATGGATATTCCCATTATCAGTATGAGCAGGTATGATAGTATCGATTTTTTTGTGCATAAAATACTTCGTGAGACTTTTATTAGACTTATTTTCTTCGTCACCTCCAGTAATCACAGATCTTGATATAGTATCTGATTTTAATTGTTCAAGCTCATCGATCTTTGAAGCCAATTCACTCTTTATATGCTCTAGTTCAGCCTTAATGGACATAATCTCAGAATCTTTTTTTGATGAATCTTTCTGAATCGAAAATGCATCTTTTTGGGCCGATGTTAACTTATCCTCCAATATCTTAATCATAATCTGGAGTGATTTTATTTTTTTTAATTGGAGATCGTACCTGGCTTTATACTCATTATGGGAAATCCGTGATCGGGTAATCTGGGATGTAAGGTTAGTGTTGTCTACTCTCAATCGTTTAACCTCTTCTATAAGTTGGAAGGTATGCTTGGAGAGTTTTTCTTTATCTTTATTAGATCGATTTAGATCCCGTTGTATGCGCTTATTGTCTTTATCCAAGACAGTGCATTTATTGGCAAGTCGATTGCCACACTCTATAGCAATTTCTCGATCTTGATTTGCGCAAGCAAGCTGATTTTCAAGTTCTGTTCGGCTAGGTGGGTATCGATTAGATGGAATACCCCCGAGTTTATTGCCAGATACCAGAGCTACCCCAGCATTTATCACATTCAGCGTATGCAGATTTGCCATATAAATTTACTTGAAGGTAGATATATTTTTTTTCTTGGTAATTTTCTGAGACGATATCGGAAATTTTTTGGCAAAAGTGGATGGTGTAAATTATTTATATATATATATATTTTTCTTCGAATGTGGAGAAAGGGAATCAGAATCAAACCGATATCAAACTAATAATAAATCAGTTTAAGACAAATATAATATTTAAACTATATACATCTCCAACCCTATTTGGATCATGGTTATAGCAAGCTACGTGATAAAGGAAAAGAATTTTCTTTATATTTCAAACTAATATCAAACCAATATCAGACCAATGCCAAATAGGTTGCGAATAAATTTTCTACAAGTTTTTTATTGGTATCATGTAAATTTATTATTAACAAATTATGAGTAAAAAACTATCAACCCATACTCGTAAATTTCTTAGATCAGATGCCACCTGCTTGTCACCTGAAGCCATTGAAGAAATCAGAAAAGCTCAGAATAATATTCCAAATGCTCGACGCATTATGTGTAAAAAACATCATATAGGGGCAACGACATATCAAAAAATCATTGATAATCAAAGGCCTCCTGAACCGACTGAGGAGTGGCGTAGAATCTTAGAATCTGTTAGCATCTCTGATCGAATTTCAGAAAATAACCAGGAATCTTTACAGCCAGTAAGTACTGAGCATGATACTTCTTCTTCTAATATACAAGAAGATGAGATCATTCATATAGAGCACCCTGGAAATAATAAAGATGATGCAAATTCTTATATAAGGCTGAATACAGTAACTAGTAAACGAAAAGATAAGGTTAGTCGAAAACAAAAGATTAGTATGAAGGCAAAAGGTGAATCTTCTCCAGTGGAAAAAAATAGAATAACCAATTCTTCCAAAGACGATACATCTAGATGGGAATCTGATCTTGAAAAATTAATGAATGATGCTAAAAGATTAGCTCCTATTCTCCCATCTTCATCTCAGTAAGCTGAGAGCATCTTTTTGCAAGAACTTTACCTGCGTTTAAAGCCATATCAAGCCATTCTTCAGTCTTTATAAGTCGCTTTTCAAGTGCGTCATATTTTTTTTTAAGTCTTCACCATTATGCATATCTGATGTTCGTTGCTCTGGTTCACTAACCCCTGGAGGCTTACTAAAAGTTGGGATAGTGTAAGTCTTCCCATGTAACTTCATTCG